>PVIJ01007832.1:7152-79458 GCA_004024925.1 Scalopus aquaticus
TTTTAGCATGTTTTCTTTTTGACGGAGGAGTTGATATACCAGCATCATCACATTAAGGGCTAAAAAGAAAAGTAATATTTTTATCACTTACTGTTACATGATTTTTCCTTTTACAGATAGGCTCTATCTAATCATTTTTATAGGGCGACAGTTGAAATGACTTTTTCATCAGAGCCTGTTTTAAACAAGCAGGTCTTTTCTTTATGACACTTACATTGAGGCATGTTGAGTTCTATCTGTCTTTTCATTTACACCAACACATTTATTTGAAGCCTAGTATTTCCTGGGTAGCATGAGTAAGGTAGATTTATGGATGCTAATTTTCATGCAAAATAAAACTGGCAAAACCTAAAATATAGCAAGCACATACTAACTTTTGGCCTGCCACAGCCCACTGAGCATCTGCCTTCCTTGCCATGCCTGTAACGAGAAGGAAATGTATTTTCCTCTGAGTTTACAGCTAATTCCTTGTTTGTATTCCACAGTCGTCATTGCTATTGAGAGCTTGAAATGAGGTTTAAGAGCCTCTTCCTGGCAAACAGCGGGAGTTCATATCAGAGGTGGTAGCTCTGTGTAGCTGGGAATGGACACTTTTGCTCCCGACCTCAGTTTCGCACCTTATTTGAAGAACTCTGTTACATTTAAGTTAGGGTTCAAGCCCTTCATTTTCCAGGCAAGTTAATAAAGACTCAAAGCTAAGCCATTGAGTTATAGCTGAAGTTTGATTATTTTCTGTCAATGTTGTTTTTAAGTAGATTGATTTTTTTTTTCTATAAATTTTTTTAAAAATTATGAATCAGGTTTATTCTTCCTTCGAATGGCCATCTTCCTGGCCTGCTCTCTTCAAGTTTACTGGCATTAAGCTTGGTGAACTTCATCTGAACCTTTTTCTGTGTACTTCTATGTATATCTGTACTTATAAGATGCAGAATGTTGCTTTCAGATACAGGAGTATCTGAAATATAAATGTTACTCTTCTGTACATATTGAAATAAACTAGCTGTTCCCTCATGTGGCTGCCTGGTTAGCAGTCAACCAAAAGGGTACTGGTGGTTGCTGCCTGTGGTTGCTGAAAAGCTATAGCATATTAGCTACAAGGGAACAGAGAATGTGGGGAAGTGGGGGAGCACATGGATACTGAATGCTGCTGTTTTGCCAAAAATATTTTAAATGCTTTGTATTTTTAAAATATATTGTGTTTTATTTAGCCAGCTTCATACCTGATGGATTCTTCGATCACATCCAACTGTACCCTTTACTATGTATAACACTATACAGACGATCCTGTGTATGTCTCTGTTACGTGTGTTAAGTGTGTCACTTCAGAGGGTGTAGGTGGTTAACTTTTCATAAATGCTGACAGATTGCTTTTGATGGTGGTACATTAGTGTTTTATTTGCTGGTGTGGTGTTTGAGAAAGTTCATTTCACCGAAAGTTTACCAATTGTAACAGGGTGTTCCCCAGGAAAAGGAGAAGTTCCAGTTTCCCTGCTCTGCCCAAGGAAGGATGGCTCTGAGAGGGAGGAGGAGAGGCTGGAGAGGAGACTCAGATAAAAGGAGGAAAGATGGGGAGCAAGAAGGAGACCTAGAGGAGGCACAAGGAGCAGAGAGACATGTGAAGAAGCTGTGCTTGCTTCTTGCGGAGATTACAGTGGCAGCTTTTATCTTGATTTTGATTTTGCTCTTTCTGTCCCAGATGTGCTGGGCCCTTTCTGCTCCTTTCCAATGGGTTCCCACCAGGAGAAGCCTTAAACTTGTGGCAGGCTTTCTGGCCTCAGTGGCCCTGTTTTGAGCCAATCCTGTTTGGCTGGGTATTTACCCTTAAGGGGATGGGTAACTTTGGGTGATTGATTTGGAAACTTTATTCATCCTCTTTTCTGTATTACACACTAATTGTATTAAAGTTCCTATCCATTAAAGGTCTTAATGCACTAGAGTATGGTTTGTTTTGATGTAGCAGATGGCAGAACCTATTTATAGTGGGTAGGTTTGAGGGTTCTGGGATTTTCCTCACCCTGCCTTGTAACATAGTGACATCAGACCTTCATCGTTACTGCTGTCTGGCAATATCTTCATTACTTTTGGTGGAATAGCTTCTCATTTTTGTTTCGATTTTTATTTTCCTTATTAAGAGTGAGTCTCCAGTTCTTTCTATTCCTTTAGGCTTCTTGAGTGAAGCAGTAGCTCTGTGGAAGGAAGACAGGAAGAGGAAGTGCAGAGAGCCAGTGGGCAGACTTTGCTCACGGAGCCTCCCTTTGTGGGGCTCACAGCTCTATGACATTTCCTTCTACACTCCCTTTATTGATTTTTTCCTCCTGTGGTGCTATTTCGGTAGTCTCTACACCTCTAATTTTAAAACCATGGGGCGAAGATGACTTCTTGATCGTGTCTTTTTTTTTCTGTGTAACTGTCTAATTTTGTGCTTTGAGTTTTCTTGAGAATTTTTGCCTGCTTAGTCATTATCTTTTTTTCTCTTGGTTCTTTGTCCTTTCTCTCATTTTTCATTCTTTTTCTTCTGCCTCTGCCCCTGTTCCCATAGGTCCTTAAATCTTTATGTGCTGCTTTTCTTTTAAGTTACATTTTTCTCTCCCACTCCAAACTGGAAATGCTTGTTCTGTCAAAGAAAGAAGGAATGGAAGGAGTAGTGGAAAGGTCAGCATACACATCCAAAGGAACCAATCTAGGTGCCTGCCTACCCAGCTGTTTTGAGAAAATGGTGCTGTTTTGAAGATAGTCACTTTGCCAAAATATTTATCAAAGGAGGAAAGAAAATTGGAATTAATCAAGTTCTCATCCGGCCTCTGTAGGATCACTAGACATGTTATTTCCCCTCCTTAGGCTTCCTTCTTCCTGACTAAAATGAGAAGCTTGAACCCCCGTCATCCTTTCATTCCTTGGACTCCCAGTATGTGAGACTTGTGACTCTCTGAAAACTGCTGCAGAGTAGTGTCCCCTTGTCTCCTTTACAGGTGGATTACTGCCATTCCTTCCTGTGCCTTGAAGGGACTCCTTCCAGAGCACCACGTTGTTTCATAGAATTTACAGGGGAAGACCATAAGCTGCAAAGGTGTTGGAAATGTTGGAAGGCAAGTGGGCGTGGGGAGGCAATCCCTATTGCTGGGAGATAGCAGGAATCGTCCATCAGCCCCCATGGGAGTGGAAGGAGCTGCTGTCATGAGGCCAAGGCCAGCTGATGGTGCAGGAGTCACAGCTGGGGCGATAAGGGGTTGGAGCTCTGGAAGGAAGGGCTGTCTGAGACTGGAGCTTCAGAGGAGAAGCAGTCAGTACCAGAGTTGCCAGCTAGCTCAGAAGGAGGAGGGAAAAGCCTGGTGTCTTCCTCTCACAGGCTGGTCTCTGAACAAATTTGAACAAACGAATAGGTTTTCTTCCTTGGAGGTGAAATAAGCTCCTTCTAATATCCTCATGCGTTAGGCCAGCACCTTCTTGATTCTACATCTGCCTCCTTTGCTCCCAAAGCTTACAGCAGTTACACTTTTCTTTCTAAGCACTCTGCCAACATTTCATGAGAGCCCTATTCCTAATAGACATTTGGCCAGTTGGAGATGGGAATATGGTCTTAGTCACCCCAGTGTCAGTCTTCATCACCAAGAGGACTCTGGGAACATGGGGTCAGAATACAAGTACAGGGAACCAACAATGTTAAGTCGATTGATACCGTTAATCAGAAAAGCTTTGATTTTACTGGTCATCTTGTGCCAGTTAACTTGAGCAAGTAAGTTAACCTTCAGAAACTCAGTTTCCTAAAATGTAAGATAGTTTCATTAATCAGGATGGACTATGTGTGATAGATTGGTTAGGTTCTGCAACAGTAAGAAATATCCCCTTAATCTCAGTGGCTAAAAATCCATAGAGCTTCACTTTTCACCAAATATTTATGGAGTTACCTGGGGAGGTATCTGTGTGTCTGTTCTCACTCTGGTTCAGCTGCCACCTTGGATATTCTGTGGGTAAAAGAGAATTTGGATGTGGTGGGAGTGATGACCATCAAATATTGGCTTAAATGTGCCACATGCCACAATACTCACAGTTCATTAGCTGGAACTGGTTACATGGCCTCATGTTACTTTAGATTAGGCAAGGCAGTGTCTGGAAGAAGGAAAGTTAGGAATATTTGTTGACTTGTATTAACAATGACTACAGAGGAAGGTAATACTAAATTCTTCATGAATGTCTTGACCATTGGATAAAACGAGTGCCTAGTACAGGTAAATGTGCTATCAATAGTAGATGGAAATATTGTTATTATACAACAGTTGATTACATTTCCAGCACACTTCACATCCTCCAATTACTCAGCACATTTTTCATCTCCTTTTTTTCTTCCCCATAAAAACGAAGAAGTAAATTTCAGTTTTTCTTTCTAGAATGATCAAAGATCCCTAATAAGTAAAATTGAGTTAATGTAGTTTTAGACCTAATAGGGGCCCTCCTCCTATGGCCTTTACAAAGATATGTGACTGTTTTTTAAGATGATTTCTAGTAGATTGATAGCTTCAGTATCAGAGGCTTTAGAACTATGTATGTTCACTGTGTTGGTTTTCAATTTAAGAGCAATATGCTTTAAGCAGACTTTCATTTGAGACAATGCAGAAACAGTCAATATGTATTATACGTCTATGAAGCTAGTCTCTGGATCAATTGCAATTAGTTTGCAGCAGATTACATTAACATATCTAAAATGAATATATTCGGCATTCTGATGAAAAGGAATTAACTGTGAGCAAACTGTGCCTGCTTTTAGTCTTTCTCCAATGTTCTTTTCAAACCATAATTTTTTATTCTTCTGTGATTGCCTTTAAGTTGGGATGTCAACAGAAACTTAACCTATTGATCCTTCCCCACTTGCCTTCTCAGTGTGGTCCCAGAATATGGCACATAACTAATTATTAATCTTTTCTTTGATTAGAAGGCTTTTATGAAATACCTCAAACTTGCATTTTTCTTGTCATGTCATTGATGTCCTATTAAGATGAGTGTGTTCATTTTTGATATGTGTTTTTCAGATTACTTAGGTTTTATCAAGACAGAAAATGTCAAAAGTAAGATTAACAAATTATACACAATTAATGATGTGAGCATTGCTTGCGTGGCAATTTAATTTTACCCTAGTATTTTTTAATTGAAAACAAGTAATGCAGGAAACATAGATATTTGTAAAGATGGACCAGAGAAGATACCTTTTGCCTTAGTCATATTATTTATTTATTTTTTTTACCAGTGTGTAAAAGTTATATTAAACTTATTTCAGGTATGAACTGTTAAAATTTTAAAGGAAGGTCAGTTTCTGTAAATGAAATTTATCTGTATCAGGAGACTAAAGTACAAAACTCAGGGTTCATTCATTTGTTTATCTTCTGGTATCTTTTGAATATCTTCCATAATCCTATCGTGGTCACGTTTTTCATAAAGATACACAATACTGAAGATACTCTGTACCCTTGAGTAGACCCATGTCTAGTTATAAGATTCTGGAGCTGCTTTGGAATGCCCCTTGTCCAAAAGCAATCCCCCAGAAGAAAATGCCATTTGAAGGACACATTAGGGGCCCTGGAAGTGAATGGTTCCGTGTGTAAAGCTTTTGAGCCTCACAGTTGATGTTTTATATGACGCTGCCTTGGACATACACCAATGCCATTGACAGAAGGTGTCTCAGGTGATGTTCCCCTGTCAGTCTTGTGATCCAGTTGTGTGACTGATTTCTTGGTTTGTATATGTGTATATGATGATGGTATATCATCATCCTGCCTCCTGCAACTGGTGGTTCCTTTGTATCATGACTCGTGGATGGCAAAGACTTTCATCTAAATATATTCATTTTTTCCTTTAAAAAATTGGACTTATGGATTTGATAGGGAATGCTTTTAATCTTATTGTATGTGACGAGAAGAATTTATTGATTGATATTATTTTGCCCTTGATTAGTTTCTTTCAGTATACATTAAAAACTAATTTATAGAGCTTACTGGAAAACCACTTCTCCATGATACTTAAGCAGGGTGACTTTAATATATTGCAGTTTGTAGGAATTAGTTTAATGAATGGTGATTCAGGTTATTACACTCAACTTTGGTGTGTAGAACAGATACTCTTATCAGGTGTTCATGATTGTACCTAGACTCCATTAACACTTAGGTAAAGATATTAGTCTTTTGCCTATTGACTTCAAAGTGTTAAAAAAAAGTTTTCCTGAGATATATTGTGATTAGCAGTGTGAATACAGATATTAGAATACTGCTATGACCTTTATTTGTGGGTGAGGAGGGGCACAGGGAAGCGCTATATAATGGAATCTTTAACATTTACAAAAATAACTTCACATTTTGAATTAATTATAAACTCACAGGAACTACAGAAACAGGTCAACAGTTTCATACGTCCTTCACTCATCTTCCCCTAATGTTGATATCTTAAATTTAAATTTTAGAACAATATCAAAACTAGGAGATGTGGTCAGTACATTCCTGTTAACTACAGACCTTATTCAGTTCTTACTTTAAAAAAATCTGCATCCATTTATGTGTGTGTGCATGTATAGTTTTCCTTACCATCTTTTGATTAGAAAAGCAATAAAATATAAAGAATTTTTGTATATATTTTTTCTTTTTTCTTTCTTAAGATCTGTGTTGCTGATTGCCATTTGAGAGGATCTGTAAGACTGGCAGACTGTTATTTTTCTTGTTATTCAAAATTGTCCTTACCTCTTTCTCCTAATTTCTCTAGGCACTTCAGTTAACCCCCAGACGATGGCTGAACCTGCAGGAATATCAGAGCAAGAAACTGATGTCTGACAATGGAGTGAGAGTTCAAAGATTCTTTGTAGTAGACTCTGCAAATGAAGCTCTGGAGGCTGCTAAGAGACTAAGTAAGTCGATTCATAACAGATGAAATGTGCTTGCCCAAATTAGTGAATTCACAGGTAGCAGTATCCTATTATACTTAAATTTCTGTATTGTGGGTTATGATAACAGAGATAGTTGCAGTGGAGAAATATGAATTTCTCCAAAGGCAAAGAGACAAAGAAAAAGACAAAGAAAACCCAACTAGGAAAATTTTAATCTTTTACAGAATATAGCAACATATGGGATGTCACTCTACAGGAATTTTTCTGAGTTTTTCAGTCATCCCTTCAGCTGGTTCCTTTATCTGTGATCTAGTGACCAGGAGAAATTTGGTAGAAGGGTAGAAAGACAAAAAGAAGCCCATCTTAGGGTAAGTGATAGTTCACATCCGTTTTTAAGCCTCTTAACAACATGGGGAAAGCTCCCTCTGAGTGACTCGAGGAGAGAAAAGGGAAGGACATAATCTTTTGAAGGCACACGTGGTTCAGTATTTGGTTTTCCATTTATTAGCTTTGTAACTTTACATCAGTGCTTTCTTCTGTCATTTCTTGAATTTTCTAATCAATAAATCAAGAACATGAATCAACAACAACAACAATTAACAATAAATCAACAATATGAATATGAACTGTGCAGGTTAGTTTATGTGAAATTTCTTCTATCTGTGGGTCCCATATTTGAGCATCTAGCCAGCCATGGATGTTGGTTGGTTGAATCCATGGAAACAGAACCAGAGCAGATGGAGTGCTTTATTCCTACGGACTGCACCAGAGGTCCATCCCCTTAACTCTGGATTGTCCAAAGGTCAAGTGTCATGTGTGTCTCCCAGTGCTGCTGTGTTTAAGGGAAATTGTACTTTGTTTCATTGCAGACAGTCTAACCTGTTTCCCTAGTTACAGATTAAGAAATTAGGAGTCAGATCCTTCTGTCTGTCTTTTGGTGAACATTCCTTCTGGTGGCATAAAGTCTCTGTAAATCTCTTACTATCATTCTGGATTAGCACTGTCCAATATGGTCGAAATATAGAAATTTATGTGAGCTACATAAATATTTTAATCACCTCAAAAGTAAAATGAAATGGGTGGATTGATTTTAATATATTTTGTTTGCCCCGTCAAATTACAAAATATTTTTTCAGTATTGTAATTAATAGAGAACATTTGTCCATGAGCTATTTCATATTCTTTATTTTTGTCCTAATCTTTACAAATGTGATTTGTATTTTGTACCCGTAGCACATCTCCTTTCACACTGGCCACATTCCATGTGCTCCAAGGCTACTGTATTATAAAAGTGTCTACTGTACACACAGTGAGTGGCTACTGTATTATAAAAGTGCAGATGTGGACAATTGAAGAATTTGTTGTGTATTCTTTGGCTACCACTTTGAAGTGTGGCTGTTTTCTGATAAAAATAGAGGAGGGCATCTGCTGTATAAGAAAGCCCTCTTTCTTCTTAGAACTTATATTCTAGAAAGAAATTAATTTGTAATTTTCAGATGCCAAATGCAGAACAACTTACAGTTTAGGAAATGAAGGTTTGTTTCATTTTCAAAAACTATCAAAATTGGTGATTGTGGTGTAAACAAAAAACCTCAGTGAAATTAGACCTAAAGCTGGATGAGAGCCCCTCAGTGAACTGTGGTAATAGACTCAATAAAGGTTAGTATTCCCAGCTTTTTGCATGAAAGGATCATTTTTGTTTTATACTCCTGTGGTTTGGGGATTGGTAATGAGAGCATAGAAATGTTAAGTTTAAGTTGGTCTTCGGTGTTCATTTTCTCCATTATTTTCCTAAATGTGCTGACATACCAGGATTCCAGGCTTAAGGATCATTCTTTAGGGAATTCTGGAAGCCAACTGATTACCACCATGAGCAGCCCCCTTCATCATAGCACAGCTGAGAGAATTTATCTTTCATATTTTCGTGAAGATTTGGACTTACTGAACTAATTGGCTTCTTCATCATAGATTTGTTTTGTAAGCATGTATTTAGCCACTGCTTGGTGGTCTTGTATACTGTTTGTAATTCAGGGATTGTATACTGTTTGTAATTCAGAATTTTTGCTCTGGAGGAATTAGCAAGGTGGTATTTATAATGCTGGCACCAGGGCGAAGGGAGAGGGAGAGACGTGCAATAAGATTCATTTAAATAAAAGCACATTAAAATGTAAAAGTGAAAATGAACTTAAAAAAAGCCATTTTGGGCCTCCCTGGTGGCGCAGCGGGTTAAAGCGCTGCACTGTGGAGCTGTTGGCAGCATCAATGCGAGTTCCACGCCCCGGCCAGGGAGACCTCTCCTGCCTCGCCCGGTGCTCCCCTCAGCAGTGGTTTCCCTCGACCTGCCTGTTTTGCTCCCCACTCTGTCTCTAGCGAACCCTCTCACAGCCCCACGCCTCTGGCCTGCACCCCAGCTTGTATGCATAAAATAAAAAAAAAAATTAAAAAAAAAAGCCATTTTGCTTCTTGTGTAGTAATTTTAAGGAAACCAAACTGGATAAAGGGATTGAGAATGAGGTAGTTTGTGGCACTTACCTGTGATGATCCTTTAGGTGGTGTGGCATGGGGTGGGCCTCGCTGATCCTGCTTAGAAATAAGAGAAATTTTGAGAGCCTCAATTGATGAATGAATGAGTCATCCTGTTCTTACTCAGTGAGTAGTTTCTGTAGCAGGTTTTCCTCTGATTCCTGGGTTGATCAGAAGGGAAATTTACAACATTGCAAGAGGCCTTGGTACCAAGTCTAGTTGGTTAAAAATCAAGCAGGTTGATAGTTAATATGGAAGAAATTATGCATGCCAGTGAGATTGCCCAGAGAGAGAGCACAGCAAGAACAATTTGGCAAAACTTCAATATTTACATTCTTTTCACTATAAGATTGACAAGAAACAAGAGCACAACTGGAATTTTATCAAGTAAATTTGAGCTTAAAGCTAAAGCTTGGCAGTAAATATATCTTCTGATGGTCCTGAATAGGGAAGCGTTACCTGAAATTTTATTGGTGAAAAATGACATGGAAAGGTAATGTGCCTAACTTGAAGTTAGTGCTGTATAAGATTTTTTGCTGTCATCATTGGCATATAATTTTAAGGTGTTCATTGATTTTACTGTTCAAATTTATAGTCAAGCCAGAGATGTGGTATTGGTATCTTGTAGAGCATATGTTAGGAAAGTTCATATTTGAATTTGAAAAGTTTGTTAATGGCTGTAGTGTATTTGCCTCCCTTTCTACTTTATTCATATTTGGATGTGTTTTCAAATAGTATTTAAAACTGTTTTGAAAATAAATGTTGATATTAGTCATGCCTTTGATGTCCAGTAATATGTGTGTGGATCATCTCACAAATCTTTGTGTCTGAACCCACATTCCTGCTTAGCCATCCATTTATGGTCTCTCTCTCTCTCTCTCTCTTTCTCTCTCTCTCTCGACCCAATTATGATTTGTCATCCCTTTGTTGCTCTATACCGTCTCCATGATTTCCCCTACTTACCTAGCTGAGAACACCACCAGATCATTGTTAATATTTTCTCTGTCATATTCAATCAGTTGCCAAGTTCTGCCATTTTTGGAGCTTCATTGTTATTTTGCAAAGCAAGGAAACAGGCAAGATAAGGTTAAAAACTTGGCAAGGTTGTATAGCTAATAATTGACAAAGATGGGATTTCCCTGCCCCCCTCAACCAGATTAGATTTAATCTCCTCCCCAAGCACTTTTCCTCTTTGCTAACTTGATGATGATATTCTTGGGAGATATTTATATGTTAGTCAGCATTTTTAAGCTGGAAAATACATTTTAATAAAATTAGAAGATTGAATTAAAGCTAAATGTGGCAGGTTCTAAGTCGCAATTTATAGAAACTGTGTAATCTGCAGATATTTTCTTAATGATTCATTTTGTTATATCTCTTTGGGCAATAGAACATTTTGCCTTATAGAGAGCTTGTTAATTTGAACATTGGTTTAAAATGGGTAATGCAAACCTTTGTTTCTGAAATACAATTCATAATGATAAGATATTGAGAGGCTCATTTTCTTGCACAGGAAATGGATTTACGTCTGATTGAAAGAGTAAAATCAGTTTGGTGAATGAAGTTTTTAATATGTGGATAATATTCATTTCTGCAGAAGTTTATATGAATACCTTTTACAATTGAGGTTTAAGAAAGGAATTGTTTCCCTGGCCTATAATTTTGTCAAGGAGTTTTATTAATTTTATACCTTTCTCTTTTATGGATTAAATTCAATGTGTACAATGAATAGTTGCAGAATACCTACTGTGTACATAGCTAATCATTATGATTCCTTTAGTTCTCTAGAAATGAAGGAAAAAAAAATGTGTCTGTTACATAACTTAAAAGGACTGTCCTCAAAGAGTACTTTTGTATATGAGCGGGGATGAAATTTCTTTAGGACTCTTACCTTCTAATTTTTGGAATCTCCACCATGTATTAATTATTCCATTCATGTTGATATGAGACTTTGAAAATTTGATTAAGCAAGAAGATTGTATTTCACATATTCAGTTTTATTTTTGGCCAGGAAAGAAATTGAAATATGAAGAGAGAAATTAATCTTCTCTGAGCTAATGACATGTATCCTAAAATGGAGATAAGGAGCTCTTATTGAATTTAGTTAGCTTTGGATTGCTTTCAGCTACTATGTTTCCATTTGTCAATATGATAACTTATTCTTTTTGTTTTATATAATCACATCCTAAAGCCTGGTGAATTACTTACACCATTAAGGAATTGTATTTTATGTAAAAAGGGAACTGTTGCTCATTGACTATTGGTTGACATGTACTATTAATCCTATAAGCAATTAAATACATTGCAAGCTTCCTTGATTTTTGTAGTTTTGTCATATCACATCGTTGGGTTAGGATCCTACAAAAAGATATTGTTTCCTTTGTGTTGAGATGATCGTCATTATTGTCTTATAATGATAGATGAGGGTAACATTGATTTCTGTGTAATAAATCTTCTTAGCACCGTATTTACCACCCATTATATTGTGTCTGGAATTTGGAATGTGAAGAAGCAAGGATAATGACAAACGCAGTTTATCAGAGGTTAAAGCAATGTCTGCTTTTTAGGAGCCATGGAGCCTTTACGAGATGGTTCTTGTGGTGAGACTTGACTGCTGCTGGCCCCTCTTTCATGTTCTGAGCCTGTTTCTCTAGCCTCCTTGGTGATTATGTAGCCCCTTTCCTCCATATCTTCTGCAATGCACTTTCTGCTTAATTCAGTTAGAGTCAGTTTCTTTTGCTTGCTGCTAAGAACCCTGACTCATCTAGACAGAAATTACTTATCATAGATCCTGAGACATAGTAAATGCTCCTTGAATATCACTTTTACTCTAAATTTTCCCCTTGCTCACATTCTCATGCAAATACTCTTAAAAGGAACATCTGAATTGATGTTTAGGATTTTTCCTAATGTGTTTATGAGATCACCCCATTCAACAACTTGTAGCATTTTAGTAACATTTCCTATTGTATGTATTTCTGCAAAGAGATCCCCCCCATTTATAAAATGTTCTTTTCTTCCTGAGTCTGCAAATATAAACAGATTTCTCTTGTCATCTCAGAACTTCTCTGTGCTAGAATATCTTTTGTAATTGTCAGGCTGTATGCAGTGATTAGGAGCAGCAGGAGATCCAGAGAATGAAGGGCAGGTGGGCTGTGGGCACACAGGTTTTATGGAATTGCACCAGTAACCATCAGTTTCCTTCAAAATGAGTAAGAACAGCGCTTTGAAAGTCAATACCTCAACTTGAATTTTGACAGAATAATAAAGCAAAAAATAATTTTTTTCACATTTTAACTCATGAAAATAATGGTAGTGGCATTTAGCCTTTGACCTCTTGCCAGGTATCTGGCATTGTGCTGAGCATTTTGCAAGTGTAATCCCCTGTAATCCTAATTTAAACTCAAAGGAAGGACTTTCCTTTAGGGACTGGTGCTGAATATCCCCAGGTATCTGTGTGTTCTTGATTGTATCTTCACAGTAGCTAACATAATTTTACTTTCTGTCTTTTCAGTGTGCCACTAGTGGAGTTATCTATTATTTTTTTTAAAGAGCTATCCCTCTGTGAATGAACAGAGAGCACCCTGTTCAACAAATTGTAGCCTTGGGAAAATATTATGCATGTAGTTTTTATCTCTCTTCAAAAATTTTAACATTTTAGTATAAGCACCACCCAAATATTAAATATAATTTCAAAAATAGTTTTCATGATTTTATGATAATGCCTAGGTTGATATTATTTCCTGTTGTGACTTATTTAAGTCATTTGTTCATTTTATATTTTGTAGAGCTAGCTTTTGTAGTCCATAAACTGCTCAATTCTCAAAGAAGTTGTGTTGGACTTACTTTCTAGGACTTTCAGTGAATCATTATCCCCTGGGGTTCTTACTCACTCCTGTGTACAGTTTGATAGTGCTGAATGTCCAGAGGAGAGCGTATGGTGTTGTAAATGCACAAAATCTGTCCTTGGGGTCAGTGGGCACAGGAGCTAACACTGTTTTATCCAACTGTCTGGATATATTTGCCTGTTTAAAGGAATTTTAAACATAGGCAAATCTCTTTTGATTATCAAAGGAATATGCTCATTCTTTTGATTTTAGAAAATACAGAAAATTACAAAAGTAAAAACTTCATCTAATCCCATTTTCCGGAGGGAGTCTGCCTTAATATTTATCTATTTTCCTCCATCTTCCGTATGCATTTATTCAGTCAGTAACATCAATTTCTGTCTATGCATTTGCACAAATATACTTGAAAGAGAATATTTACAAATTTGGGAAAATATTTCGCACATAGTTTTTATCTCTTCAAAAATTTTAACTTTATAGCATAAGCACCACCTGAATATTAAATGTATTTTCAAAAATAGTTTTCATGATTTTATCATAATCCCTAGATTGATATTATTTCCTATTGTGACTTAAGTCATTTGTTTGTTTGTTTTATATTTTGCAGTGCTAGCTTCTGTATTCCATAAACTGCTCAATTTTCAATAGCTTAATGCCATAAAGAGATAGTTCTTAGTTACTTAAAAGTCCAGCGATATATTCTTGGCTTGCCTCTAAATGGTGCTCCGGGGCCCAGGCTCCTTCATCATTTTCTTCTGTCCTCTTCACCATGTAGGTCCCACAAAGATCTAGGAATTGTGTTCATTCTTGACACTTAAGAGGAAAAAAGAGGGGCCTCACTCATCTGGCTTAGGGATTAAGTCTCAGCACTGCCACCCCTATGGCCTGAGTTCCAGCCTCCTCCAGGGAGCTGACCCACATGGCACAGCAGACCTCTCCTGTCTCACCTGCTGCTCCCCTCAGCAGTGTATTTCAGTAGATCTACCTGTTCTGCCTCCCACTCTGTCTCTGGTGAATCCTCTCATCCTTTGCACCTCTGACCTACACTCCAGTTCTATGCAAAGAAAGAAAAAGAGGAGAAAAGAGTATGGAGAACTATTACATGTGACCTTGAATGAACCCTGTCACTTCAGCTCACGTTGCATTGACCGAAATTCATCAGGTGATCATAGTGAACTGCAGGAGAGACTCGGCAATATAGTGTCGACGTATGCCTGGGAAGAAGAGGAACTGGGTCTGGATCATGCAGCCGTCTCTAGCATTTAGAATTTTGGAGAAATTTTTCCCTTCCTGGCTTAGAATGAGCATGGATGATACAGACTCTGGAATTCTCATTCCATTTCTTCTTTGGTGTAAATCACAATTTATTTGACTATGAAATTGGGGATACATACTTCAAGGAATGATTCAGATCAAAAAGGCAAACAGCATAAATGTCTTATACAAATAAGGCACTCACTGATTTATTTTCTCTCTCTCTCTCCCCTGCTCTTCTCTTTTTCTCTCCTTTTTTTTGGTCTGAACTGAGCAATTGTTTCAACCCACCACTAAAGGAATGTAATAGCAGTGATTAAAAACATCATCATCAGATTAAAAGATACCAGTGCTTTTGCAGCATCACCTGAGTGTTGAACTATATTTAGTGTATAACTTGTCAGATAATTTGATAGTGAATATATTACTTTCATATTTTTGGTTGATATTTTCTAGGGAGGTGGCAGGATATAAAGTCAAAAGTTACATAAATTTGAGAGAAAATGAAAATCATTCTTTACATCGCAACAGAATAAATATTACCTAAGGAATTATGCTTTTAAGATGCTGCACTATTCCCCAAGGTAATTGTTACAGGAGTTGGCACTGTTTAACAGATGTTCATAAATAGTACTAGGCTCCACTTGAATTTTCTAGTTTACCTACAAGAAAGTCAGGAAATGAATTGAAAAAGTATAAAAAATGTATTGCTTGATCTACCTTAGGATGAAAACCAAATGAGTAAACAAGTTACCTTAAATTATATATTTTTTCCCCTTTCATTCAACATGGAACAAGCTCAGGGATCTGTGAGTTTGTTATTTCTCTCAAATTAAATGTGGGCCAATTATTAGAAATTTTTTTTTGTCTCCAGGCTTTTATTTGCGTGAGCATACCAGTCATTTCAGAATGAGGAAAAGGAAGCAGATGGGATGTGGATAACAGGGGAAAAATAACAGTGCTAAAAGTATTTGATATGCAAATATCAAACTGTTCCCAGAGTCTTCAGGTGCTAGATGTAGCACTGAAAAACAACTTCATGTAAATATATATTTTCTTTATAAATAATCTACACATGAACATCATTAATATAAGAAAAATCTAGATTCCTTCATGACTTTCCTTTTGTTCAGAATTTCTTACTATTCTCCCATGGTTAGTGGATTCAGTTTAAACTCACATAGTTGCGCAGAACACAGTTATGTCCTGCCTTTCTAAGGCTGCCCTTACCTCATGCTTATTTCTTAATAATTACACATCAGTTTCCTGCCTGCCTTTGTCTGGAATCATCTTTGAATTCAAATCCAGCATCTACCACATACTAAGTATGTAACCAAACTTAGCCTGTGGAATGCTCAGTTTCCTCATCTCTAAAATGGGTTAATTAAAATACTTCCTTGATAGCCATGCGTGTGAAATGAGGTCTTGTATGAATACTGTGTGGCAGAGCTGTAGGCCCTAAAGTCTCAATGCAGGTAGCTAGATCATTCTCTTTGTTATAATCACCATTCTGTCTTGTCCAGCCTTCAGTGTCTTCTGGGAAGCTCTGGGGTAATGTTTATGAAAGTAGGCTTTGGGGGACAAGGTCTTGGTTTCAAGAATAGCTCTGCCATCTTATTAGTGTTTTCATTTCTTTAGGGCTCCATTTCCTCACATGTAAAATACGGGGTGTCAGTAATACCTCTTCATGGGTTTGGTGGGAGGAGTAACCTAGTTTTTTTTTTTTTTTTAAAGATTTATTTTTTATTTATACATACAAGCTGGGGAACAGGCCAGAGGCGTGGGGCGGCGAGAGGGTTCACCAGAGTCGGAGTGGGTAGCAGAACAGGCAGATCAGAAATACACTGCTGAGGGGAGCAGCAGGCAAGGCAAGAGAGGTCTGCCGTGCCATGTGGGATTCTCCCCGGCCGGGCGTCGAACTGGCGTCGCTGCTGCCGACAGCTCCACAGCGCAATGCTTAACCGCTGTGCCACCGGGGAGGCCCGTAACCTAGTTTTTAATACAGTGTCTGGCTCATAGGGAACATGGGCGGGTGCTGTCATTATACATGCAAATGTCCTCAGTGGGTTTTTGGAAGCTACAACTTGAAGCCAAATGATGTGTGACAAAACCAGTTTTATCATAGGCTAGTTGATATAAACAATAATTAAGTTCTGACAGTATGTTTGTGGTCACAAAAACATTGCCAGATTTCTAAATAAAGACCCAAACACTTTTGATATTAAGCATTGAAATAAATGTGATGTATAATACATTTAAAAAAGAGTTATGAAGACAGGTAAGATAATTACTTACCCAATTTTTTTGTGACTCAGGGAGTGACAGGGAATGGTGGTGCGTTGTGGGGAGAGAGACTAGTTCTCATTACTGGTGATGATAAAGGTGGCTCCAGGTCAGATGGGTGAGCCTGATCGTGATTGCTGATGGACAGAGAAATGGCTTGGTCACTATAGTCATGGAAGGTGAGGGTGGGAAGTTTCTGAGGGGCCATGTGGAGGTGGAGTGGGGTGATGGCACGGCTGTTGCTGCCCTTCAACTTCTTGGTTAGCTGAAGTCTGAAAAATGACAGGTCCGAGCTTTGTTGCTCTGATTATTGTTTCTCCTGTTTGTATAATTCTGTAGCACTGATTCATTATTATCCCTTTTTGCTTCTGAACTTCAATCTTTGTGTTTCTGGACTTCTCTCTGTAGAATTGCTGAAAATGGCCATAATTCTGACCACTGGAAAGCCCCTGTGAATCTCTAGTTGTTAGGGTTCGTGGTGATTCTGCATCGTCAGTGTCGTCATTTTCCTTTCGTGGCTTCTTGTTCCATCTCCCTGAGATTCTCGTTAAACAGTCCTTCACCATATGATTTGAGTCACTCCTCTACATCACCTTCATTTGTTTCATTTGTAAATCCAGCCTGATATTCCCAACCAACAGTCTCCTCATGAATTTTTTGCAATAGCCTTAAACCCTGAAAGTTGCACTGCAGTTAAGATAGATTTCATGCCAGACAAAATTCACGGTGGTTGTTTCCACTTTCAGCCGTGCCTCTGCCAATTTGTCACCAGCATTTATGATACAGCAACAGGGCCAAACTCCCCTTATACTAGGTTTAGATTCACTATGTAAGAACTTAGTCATTATTTGAAGGTGTGTTATAAGTAGTAGACTTTTAGCATTGCTCTGATCTATAGAGTGACTCTAGCTAGTTGTGTTGGAGGCAGAATTGTGACTTGCATTTTTCTCTGAGGTTGTCCAGGTCAGGTGGGTGACCTGGAACATTCCAGAGAAGAATTTTATTTTCATGTTCCTAGCCTGACTATATTATTTGGCACGTGGGCAAAAACTTGAAGTAAACCATTCTTGGAACACTTCTGGTATTCACCCCTTTTTATTTGGCCTCCCAGTAAACAGGAAGATTAAGTGTAGAGTACCCTTTCATAACTTGCAGTGTCTCAGAGGAGTGTCACACTCTTGAAGTCACCATCAAGTAGGAGAGTCAAATGTTTGGCAACCTTGAATGCTGGTGCTGCTTATTTCTTCTTTAGAAATATGTTTGTTAAGACATTTGTTTCCAAAACAGGCCTATCATCTCTTTATTAAGAATTTCCTGCGTTGTGTATCTTCCTGAGCGGATATATGTGTCTTTTGTGGTAGCAGCTCTGGCTTCTCTGTGAACACTTGGAGACTCACCCATTACTTCTATGTTGTACAGTTTTTGAACATTTGTTAAAATGGTCAAACCAACTATGGGTTACCATGAAGGTTTCTGTTGCAGCACTAGAATGCTCTTTTTTCTTTAGACAGGCAAATTTAATTAAAGCTTTCATTTGCATGGTCATTTCATTTGTATGGCATTGAGATTGGCTAGATACTTCCAAGTTGTTCACTGCCTAGTAGAGTGAACACAAAGAGTTATGCTGGTCCTTGTCCTCTATCCAGATACTTGAAAGTCTTGCCATGCTTTCCATTATGCTGTGTTTATTCCAAGTTAATTTTGTAGCAGGAAAGGGTGTTACACTTGGAGCACAAGCTGTGAATTGTTCATACAGTTGTTGATAGTGAACCGGGAGCTCTTCCAACTTGTACCGGTCTTGTTCATTGTCAAGTTCTTTACAGCTTCTAGTTTTCTTCCTAGTATCATACATTTTTTCTTTTGTGTCTATCCAAAGTCATCATGGGTGCCCTCTGCATTGTTAGTGCTCATTGCAACATGATTATTTCAAGGAATAAGTATTTCCAAAGCAAAAATTGTAAGGAGTATCTCTTATCACCACCGATTTCAAAAACATGAACAAGTTGGCAGTCTTGCTGATGGCTTTGGTACCACGTCATTTAGTGGCCTGCATTTGTATCAGATACTTTATAAATTTTATTTTAAAATAATTTGTATTTATTCATTTTCCAGCCTGCTTATACCAGTTCAGAGTTATTTACTCATTCTTCCATCGATGGACATTTAGGTAGTTTCCATATGGTAAGTAATGCTGCAGTAAACATGGGGGTATTGTTACTTTTTTTGAGTTAATGTTTCTGTTTTTCTTGGAGTTCCTGTACCAGTGGTGGTTCTAGTTTTAATTTTTGAGCAGTCTCAATATTGTTTCCCATGCCAGTTTATATCCCTACCAGCAGTGCAGGTGTTGTCTATTATATTGCAGAGGTTTTTGCTGTTACAGTAAGTGATATGCTCCACATCTCAGTGTGCACAGGGTTGGGGTCGAGGCTGTAATTTAACCTGAGTGTCTGTGTTCCTGAAACAAGAAGCACATTCCTTACAAGATAGCTGTGGGCTGTCTTCTCACATGGTATTTTTCACCTAAGAAATAGATTACGTATGTTCCTATAAACCGGGACAAGGGATTTCTAGATTCATCTGGCATTTAATGTTTTCTTAAATGTGTCTTAGCATAGATGACTGTCCCTGTTGGTTTGCTGGGATAGATTTATATACATCTATTATTTCATAACTGTTATTAATAGCAATCTCATTCAACCTCAAAACTCTGTCCATTTAAACAATAAAGTATATGTGGTCACCTTACTTCAAGAATAATTACTAGGATGACTCCTTTTGGCAACTGTCCTTACTATGAAGCTTACTTTGTCATATAGAATACAGTACTAGGTATTACCTCATTATTTCGTGCATCTTTTAAGTGAAGGATGAGCAAGAGTTGAAAGGATCTTCTTTTTTTTTTTTTAAAAAAGTTTTTTTATTTATACATACAAGCTGGGGTACAGGCCAGAGGTGTGGGGCAGCGAGTGTTCACCAGAGACAGAGTGGGGAGCAGAACAGGCAGATCAGAAACACACTGCTTGAGGGGAGCAGCGGGCAAGGCAGGAGAGGTCTGCTGCGCCATGTGGGACTCTCCCTGGCTGGGCGTCGAACTCACGTCGCTGCTGCCGACAGCTCCAAAGCGCAGCGCTTAACCGCTGTGCCACCGGGGAGGCCCTGAAAGGATCTTCTTGAGACTATTAGGGATGACTGCTGGTGGTAGGGCAGAAAAACAGCTGTGTAGAATGAGGCTCGATTCTCTGTTCCAGGGTGAGCTTTTTTTCCCATTCATCGTGTGAGCCTGCACCTAGTGTTGGGTTTCCTAAGTAGTCACTGAATGGAAAAATTAATGGGAGAACAGATGCCCCTGGAAGCTACCATCTAGATTAGCAGTTGTCAAGTCAGACTTCTCTGTTGTGCACATCAAGTGGGTTCTCTCTGCTGCTGTTGGGCCCTATTCTTAAGTTTGGTTAGGATGAAGGCAAATCTAAGGAGAGAGCAGCAGCCCATTGGCCATCGCAGGAAGTTGGAGTACTGTGAAGGAAGATAGCAACTTGGCAGCTTTGCCTGCTGCCAGCTATGTGGCTGAAATTGGTTCAGGGATCTCCTCAGCCTGGCCCACCTGTCTAAGACCACAAAACAGCCTTGGTGAGAATGTGAGCATGGCCAGGTCTCTGGTACCGGGGACGAATCAAGTTAGAAAAAGACAGTGTCACTTTCTGCCAGGTTTTCTCTGAGCTGTAGCAGGCAGTGTTAAATAAAAGCCCCCGGTCTGTAGTGGCTTTTTCTTCTATTTCCATCTCTAGCTCTTTGTTTAGTTATAGGATCTTTGGTTGTGCACTCATTTCAGTTTAAGGCTTCCCCAGTTATACTCACTGCAGTGCCATTTTTATCCCTTTGTCCTCTCCCCTCAGAAAAAAATTTTCTACAGTATTAGACTTTAGTTTTCCATCTTTGTCAGAGTGTTTGTTATGCTTTGATAAAATAAGAGAGGCCACTGTAAGGAAACCAAGGGAGGGCTCAGAAACACTTGTGATTTAAGTAATCTTCTCTCTGTGATGTTGGTTCACAGTTACTGGAAGCCTGAAATGAGTCAGGCATTTAGATTGGCTGGATACTTCTGAGATGTTCACTGCTTAGTAAAGAGAATGATATATAAACTCGCAGGATACAGAGCACTGGTCTGATGGTAAGGGTTGGGCCAGGTGTTAGGAGAACACAAAGAGGGAGAAGAGTCACCTATCCCATTATGGATGCTGGATACTTGGGGTAGGCTTCAGGAAGAGGTAAAATTGCATTTTTTTCTGACTATATTGGATTGTCCAATTGAAGCAATCCAGTTGCATTGTTTCAATTCAGTACATTTAATGAACAGTCTTTATTCTGACCCTAAAGTCGAAGGCTTGGCTATTTTTTTACCCTTTTGGGGCCCATGGAAACTACTAGTTTGGAAGAGCAAAGTCTTACATTGTTTTGCTATTCATGTGTCGAGCCATTTTCTTTCGGAAGCAGAGCACAGTGCTGCTTGAGGGAACTGTGGTGGCCACCTTGTAAAACATGATTCTGTGGACAGCCCCTTGGGGACATTACTTTGAGTAATTCCCAAATCACTCTGCCTTTGTAGTTTGGCAAACTTTTAGGTACCTAATCAAAATTCACTAGACTAAGGAGTTTGGATACTTACCAAGCAGACTCATGACAATGATACATAAACCAGAATGCTAGTGGGCACATTCACAAAATAAAATATCCTTTTCATGACTGCAGTGCTTTTATCTGCCATCCTATTTGATGTCTTAGAAGACAGATTTGTCTTACTTTTATCTTTTTTTTTATAGTCCACCCCGCCCCCCACTTTCAGGCAATAGTGCATACTTTAACAGAAGCAAATGTTTAATGGGTGTATGTGCTACATGGTGGAAAATACAATGACTGACATTGTCTTGAGAACTGAGTGTATGTTTAATAAATGCTGTAAGTGCTTAGCCTGCTTTGTCTGATTAAATCCACATAAGACATTTCTAAGATAATCATCATTCTCATCCCTAGTTTGTGAACGAATCCTCTAAGAGACCCTAAGTGGTCCACATTGGCTGGACTTTGAGATTGTGCTTTTTGTAACTATGCTAGTGTCCTTCTCAAATTCCGGGCAAAATGGAGACCCTCCAAGTGTCAGAATAGCAAAGTCAGATGTTCTTTCCTTTGAACCCAAAGTCAAGGGATCGAGATTCTAGCATCCAGAGGCCTACTCACGACTTACCTCAGCTTGCCCAAGGTATCTGATCCATTTCTTCATTACTCCACCCCTGAACTTAGTTCAAAACACCCTAGACTGGACAGGCTTCCAACACTCTCCATTTCTGCTTGAGACCAGGCTGGCATCCTCTCTCTTAGGTTGACTTTATTAATCATAACTCTCAGATGTTGCGGTGCCTCCCGCTCCCTGCCATGAATCTAGAAAGCAGCACCCATTAGTTGAACAAGAAACTGGGTCTGTTATATTTTATATATTACACAGTTATTCTCAATATAGAAACACATCTGCTGTTATGATTCAGTGCTTTTAGCTTCACAGTAGTTGGAGTTTAAAGGGGTCTTTTGTGAACATTGAAGTCCCTGAAGAAGGCAGATAGCTAAAATTTTCCACTTGATCAATGGAATGCAACTCTAATGATACAGAGTATTTTCATTGCTTCTGTTTTCACTTGTGTAGGTAAAAGGCTTGCAGTTTCATACCAGGCCAAACAACTTTTTATTTGTTTAGCTTCCTGTGATTTAAACAAAGTCGTGGTGGTGGTAGTTGGGGGGTGGGGGTTCTTATAGGAGCTAATATTGAGATACTTACTGTTTCCTTTAGCAAGACAAATATGACCAGAAATCTGATATGATTCCATCTGGTTTTTCATGGCTTTATATCCAGCTAACTTTTTACTCTGTTGGTACATGAGCTTTTAATTTAAAGTTGTACAAATGATTGATAAACATCATTTCTACCTCTACTATCTTATTGATTTTCCACTTTATATTTTCAATAATAAAAATATTTCATTATCCCAAGAGGGGATGAGATTAACAGATTTTCTGGACCATTGGGCACCATTCAGTTGATATTAGGTAACTTATTATAAGAATATTTTGAATCGTCTGTTGGACATACAGCGTATAAGCAAACTAAAAAATAATTTATAGACTGTGAGAGAAATAAGCAAGTGATAAAATCGTGGAGGACTTGGGATGGTCAAAGAAACCTCGGAGGAGGTGATTTTAACCTGACATGTAAGAATGAGAAGGAATTATTTAGTTCATGAGAAAGAAAAAGTTGTTCTAGGCAGAGGTGATTGATAGGGGGTCCTGAATTGGAAACGGTGTTGTCATTTTGAGAAGCAGAAAGGAAACTAGTGAGAGTGAGGTGAGGATGATGTCTGCTAAAATCATGCAGGGTTTTGTAGGGCTAGGTAAGTAATTTAGATTTTATTTGATGTGAAATGGGAAGCTACCAAAATGTTTTGATAAAAATAGATATTAGATAGATATTGCCTCAGCCATTCCCAAACTCATCAGTCACTTATTCTTGCTTAAGTGTCTGCTTATTGACTGATCCAGGACTTTATTGGGTTTGATTGCAAGTGGCAGGGTAGGTCCAGGTCTGCTCCGCGTGTCTCATCTGCTTTGGGCCAGCAGACTAACGGGGGGGGGGGGGGGAGGCTATCATGGGCCAGTGACCAAAAAGCAAGAGAGTAAGCCCAGTTGAAAGGATGTTTCAAGCCTCTGCTTACATAACATCTGCGACCATCCTATTAGTTGAACCCAAAGTCAAAGGACACTAATGGAAGGAGCTGCAAGGGACATGGCAAAGGATGCAGATCCAGGCAGGGGTGAAGAATGGGGCCAGCAATTCATTTGCCCACAGATAATTACATGACTTTGAACTATTTTTTAAAAAAGATTTATTTATGCATACAGGAGCTGGGGTGTAGGCCAGAGGTATGGGGGTGGTGAGAGGATTTACCAGAGGCAGAGTAGGGAGCAGAATAGGAGGATCTACTGAAAAACACTGCTGAGGGAGCAGCGGGCGAGACAGGAGAGGTCTGCTGGGCCTTGTGGGACGCTCCCTGAGTGGGGATCGAACTCTTGCTGCAGTGGCTGCAGATAGCTCTATAGTGCTGTGACTTAACCCCTTGCGCCACCAGGGAGGCCCCGACTTTGAACTGTTTTATAAAAAGCTCATTATAGCCCAAGGTCATCAACATCCTGATTGTCCAGAATGAGGGGTTTCTGGGATACAGAACTTTCTGTGCTAACACTGAGAAAGTTCCAGGCAAACCAGGACACGTCTGTTACGGTAGTACAGATTGTACTATGGTGAGCAGAATAACAGCTGCAGGAAGAGGTGGGCTGTCGTGATCATCCAAGTGAGTGAAGATGGTGGTTTGGATAATGAGGTCTGCAGAGGAACTCGAGAGAAGTAGAAGTCTCTGGAATCTGTTTTTGAGGTAGAGCACATGGGACTTGTTGATATGTGGCCTGAAGTGGTTGAATAAAGATTTTGAATATGTGTTAGCTCAAATATACTGTCTACTGGGGTATGATGATCTGAATAACTAAGAGCAAGTCACAGCAAATTTTAATTATTGCAAGAATATGATAATAAACCAGTACTTACAATTACATTTTATATTATGGGCATACAGTATGGTATTTTCTTGGAAACTATGCCAGATAAATCATTGGATTACATGTGTAAGTTCTTCTGTGTAGACCTAGTCCTATAATAATTAAAATAAATTGTATCAGAAAATTGATGGCCACTAACAAAGGGACTCAATGGCCTTTATTAATTACCCCAGTTCAGCATAGCACTTTAATTCTATAAGTGATCAGAAGCCACAGACATTGGAAAAAGGATAAATTCTCTTCATTTTGATTTGCCAAGGTTTCACCCATCATGATTTCCATTTTATGTTTGCAATGTGTGTTTCCTATATAGTTTCTTGGCTGATACTGCTATTTGGAATGATGGAAGAAATATTTGAATAGGATTCAGAAAGACTGAATTTGAGTTATTGCTTTTATATTCAATTATTTCTCCCTCCCTTTTGGAGAGAGGAAGGGCGAATTGCTTATAATTGGGGTTAGAGATTGCCAATTCCTTTTACTCATCTGTCTAGTTGGCCAGCGTAATGAGAAGGAGGACCTGTTCTCCAAACCATTTAGGATGTTGGCTAAATCAACATTGAATTAATTCTAGTTCATGTGTGGGCAGTTCCACTGAATACTTTTGTGACCCTTAATAACCTGCCGAACATATTTGTGCTTCGATTTTTTCCTCTTTTAATTGTAAGTAATGAAATACGGAGGTTGTGAAGATCACATGAGACATTGTGGAATGAGGTACTCTGTGAATTTCTATCATTAAGATCCTTTTCCTTCTCTACCAGGGCAAGGAGCTTCCAGACCTGGATTCATATTGCCTTCATTTTGGGTATCTACTGTGCCTTGCACCTTTGTATGTTGTGGTGATAAACTAGTGTTTGTGGAAAGCATGGCTAAAAAATCAGATTTCTAATAATTCTTAATTCTAACTCTTAACTCTCTGGACTGTTGACTGATTCTGTGAAGCCACACCTCCCTACCTTTCCACCCCATCCCATCCCATGCCTTAATTTCCCCATCTAAAAAGGATCTAATATTTATTGCAACCCAGGGTTCATGTGTGTGTTAATTTTCATAACTCACTGTGTTAACATAATTAGATCAGTGCATGGAAATTGCAACCACTCAGTAAATATTAGCTGTTTTATTATTATTTTAATCATTATTTATATTAAGGTTCTTGCTGAATGTACTTGATTTATAGGCCCAAGAGATAAGGCTGGACTGTCTGGTTATGTAGAAAATTGGAGAGTTCATGTTGTGATCAACTCTAGAAGATATTTTGATGCAGCTATTTGATATATTTTTTAAAGATTTATTTATTTATGCATACACGAACTGGGCTGTAGGCCAGAGGTGTGTGGTGGTGAGAGGATTCACCGGAGACAGAGCAGGGAGCAGAACAAGCAGATCGGCTGAAGTACACTGCTGAGGGGAGCAAGTGGGCGAGGCAGGAGAGGTCTGCTGTGCCATGTGGGAATCTCCCTGGCTGGGGATCGAACTTGTGCAGCAGTGGCTGTGGACAGCTTTATAGGCTGAGACACCAGGGAGGCCTATTTGATATTTTGATAAATTTCCATCATTTAATTTTTGTTGATTTCTGACTTTGCAACATTGGTCAAGAAACCCCATTTGAGGAGTCTGATGCAGTATGGAAAAGGGATTTTTGTTCATCTAAATGCAGGCATTTTGAGTTTTTACCTACTGAAATTGTATTTTGTTTTCCTGTATCCTTTTTTCAGCTAGAGTCTGATTTAACGTTTACTGTGCTCTTCCCAACCTGCCTTTCTGCTCTCTTTAAGTTTTTTAAGTTTCTCTCTCTTTGTCCTAGTTTCCTTATATGTTCTGTTTGTGCTCTTGATTTATTAAATCTCTGAAATCATCCTTTCTCTGGAATGGAGGAAAGGCTTCTGGACAGACAGCCTGTGAGATCTAAAACAGCCTCAGGGGTGTACTTCATGTTCATTTTATTCCAACGACTGATTACAGATCAATGAGTGTACAACACTAGCGTTTAATATATGTTTTTGCTGGAAAACAGGTTTGTATTCATTGGGTTAAGTAGTAGAAGAGGCATTTTTCAGTTGGCATGCCTCCACAACTATAAATAACTGTAAATAACACTACACATGTATTTTTAAATGAAAGTTTTCTTTCCCTTTTAATGTATCAACTTGGACAGTCTAGTATCTTTTTTCTTCCAGTAGAATGTGAAGATTTGAAGGATAGATAAATAATTTTATTTATAGTTAACACTAAAAAATGAAATGATATGAAAAATTGAAATGAAAAGCAAAACCCCATTTAGCTCAAAAGTTTCTCAAAATTCACAATAGTTTTGAGATTAGTGGTAGAAATTGTGGTTCTTGTTTACTTTGTGTTAGGAAACATGTGGGAAAGAACACAGTACAAACATTTAAAAATTAAGCTTTTCATAGGCTTTTATGGATGATCTCAATTCTTCTTTATCCAATATGTAGTTGTGAGTACAGAAATTATTTCTCTTTCTCCAGTGAGGAAACACTTGTAGAGCTTAAAGGACTTAATCAAGGACTCAGAGTGGCAGATAAGGCACCCTTGACATTTGTGGAACAATAGTATAGATGCCCACATACTATATAACCAACCTACAAAGTTATCATATCAAATTACAATCTATCAAACATGCTAAAATATATCAAAATAGAGTAACATGTACAGCCTCGACAAACAAGCAATGACTTGAAAGACCTGGTTTGAATTTCAGGTCCCTGAACTTTCTGGAGTTCTGTGTAAGAATGTTCAGCTTAGGGATTACCAATTCATGGCCTGTGATCCTTCTTTACATCCCAGCTCCGTCCTGTGTTGGCAGATGCCTCATGTGTATTCATGTCCACATCCATCCATCTTTTCTGCAGTCACCCCGTTAGCCTAGAAATGTAATTAGGAACAGTGTCTTTATCCCTTAGGAGGTGAGATCTTGAGAAGAGGCCCACCCAGGACCGTTTGGGTAGAGATTGCAAGGGAATATATCCTCTGCACATGTCCTCCTTGGCCCCATGGAATCCACAACTCATCCCATGATTAATTCTGACTATAAGTCCAGTAGTGGGTATCCAAGGTGCAAGCTAAATTCAAATGGAGTGTTTTAATCACATTATATTGTCAATTAAGAGGGAAACAAACTTAGTTCTTTCAGTCAGCATGTATTTATTATGTGCATGGATGTTGCTGCTGATGTAGCTATGAATAAAATGTCCTTTTAAGAGCAGCTTTAATTCTGGTGGGAGAAAACAGAAAATGAACATATAAATAGTTACAAAATGATGTTAAAGGTTGTAAGTGCTGAAGAATAAAAGTTTGTGAGCTAATGATTACAGGTTGGAGCTGCGTGGATAGTCAGGGAAGACTTACGTGTGGAAATGCTATTTGTGATATGAATGTCGAACACCTGCAGAGATCTAAGGGAAGATTATTTCAAGTAGAAATACTTGGCAATAGCCTTGAACTTGGAGACTTTTGGGGGCAGAAAGATGATCATGGAGGTTTGGGTATAGTTGGTCAGGAATTAGAAGGACCCAAAATTGGAGAGTCAGTGGATGTAGGAGGCAGCGTAGGCACCGTGAGAGGTTTGGATTTCGTTTCAGTAGGGTCCATTGGAAGGCATTTAACAGGAGAGTGATAGTAGAACTCCTGATGAAGTTCACCACCTGATGCTTATTTGAAAGTGTCCTATCATAATGTTAATTATTTTGCCAATATTAAGTGAATCTGAATCCCCCTGTGTACAACTCTCTACCCCCACCATCACCATGATCATCAAATGTCACTGGAATATTTTGTACATATTTTAAGACTTAAAACAGTGGTATTCTTGGCAAGTAATGCGAAAAGAAGTGACCATATTTTTAGCTATCAAGCTTCATGTCTTTTGCTAAAAATACAGAACCAAGAGAACTTTGAGCATAAATACAGGTATGCTCTTGGTGTTGGTTATTTCATAACTATTCTTAGGTGCCAAATGTCCTCATCTTCACGCGATTTATAGTAATGTAAGTAATGTATTGGAGACTAACAAATCAAAATCTCATTTCAGATGTGTGACACTAATGTTGTGTTGACTTATTGTTTCATGTGTTAAATTTCTGATAAAATTCCTGAAACACCTTTTTGGAGGGAGTAACAGGGGGAAACAGTTGTGGTATCAGATATTCAGCTGTGTATACATTCTCAGTTATAGGAAATTGCTAATAAATTCTTAATTATGTTGAATACCTTAGTAGAATACCTCAGTTTAGGAGAATGTGCAATTTAAAATCTTTCTATAGCAAAGGACTGAGAGAAAAGCTTGATACTTGTTAAGAAACAGGTCAATTTTATTTATTTATTTATTATTATTATTATTATTATTATTATTTTACTATCAAAGGTGTTTTCTCAGCAATAACCAGATATGTAACATAGATGCAACTGCATGAAATACTCATTTTTAGGCATAATATTGGAAATCTTAGACAAGTTTTATTGTATGTTATAGAAAATGAAATGATCTTTTCCTCTTCTGAACAGCAGTGTAAAACAGAATGATAACATCTTCTCCTGTCTCCAAATGACCATCTGTTTATATTGGATTTGACAGGTAATTTATTAATTTTAAGAGGTTTGTTTTAGTGAAATGTTGGCAAATGTATGTGTGGCAGACGTATGAAAATTCTATAAAGCTCCAAAATTTTTCAGGATCCTATTAAAAGTCTGGTGAAATCTTTAAGAATCTTTTGTTTTTCTTGTATATTTTGAAATAGATAAAAATATTTGCCAACAAATTGACAGTATAGGGGCTGCAGGCATCAGGGACACATTTGAATTATTCACATTGGATTTGGCCAGACATAGAAATATTAATTGTTCAATTAAGGATTTATTGATTTTTCTCTTTCGGTGCCATCTCATGTTGTTCTTGTTATCTTTTTAGTATTAAAGGACATGAAAAATAAGTTGTAAGTTGCATTTTTACTCCGCCCTCCTCCATTCCAGCTGTCACTGCACTTTCCTAGGGTCCTTCTGGCATCTTTGCAAATCTTGCAAGAGATGTCAGCTCTTTTTCACATTCATCTGTCACTTTTAAGGTGCCACTGAATTACCCAGGCTGAATGCAAAATGGTAAGAAATGCCACAGTTATTATGCTGACTGCAGACACAATGTGGGAATTCTTTATGATAAGCCCTTACTCGTGTCTTAATACTTTATTTATTCCAGTGTGCTTAGCAAGCCAACCTGGCCTTGTTTTTCTCCAGGTAGATCAGACAGCTGGAAACAGTTCTACCTATTTTCATTTAGGGAGCTTAAATATTTTTAAGATGAGTGATAATGCTGGGTGAATAGAGTTGAGGCTCATCAGTTCTTGCTCTGCCTCTCAGTCACCAAGTGATGCTAGAAAACTTAATCATTTTTATTTCAGTTCCCCAATCTGCAAAATGAGGTTTATGACATTTTCTTCTCTACTTCAAAGAAATAGCACAAGAAAAGTGACTGAATGAGGTGACTTATTTATTGGAGGACATTTGCTGAGTGTGACTTTTCAGAGTTTGAATCTTGACGAATTTAAATATAATTTTAATTATTGTCCATAATGTGGCTTGTATAGTAATGATGAGGATGATAATAATGGTGGTGGTGCCGGTGGAAGAAAAGTAAATCGACTCAGAGTGACTGAGCCCACAGAACCTGGAAGAGACTGTCTTGGTTTACTTCATTTTTTTAAAATTGAAATAACATTGCATTGTGATATTATATGTTTCATGTATACATCATAAGAAATCAGTGTTTTATATTAAGTTCACTATTAAAAGTCCAACCCTGTCCCTCATTGTACCATTGTCCCCTTTGTCCCAGTTTACCCAAGCCCCCTTGCCCCCTCTTTTATGGTTCCTACTAAATGTCCTTTTGTTCAGAGTTTATATTTGTTTTATTTAGTTCATCTGTTTGCACATCATATGTCTGAAAGAGGTTAATATCCAAAATATATAAAGAGCTCACAATGCTCAACCATAAAAAAAAACAACTGATTAAGGGCCTCCCTGGTGGCTCAAGGGGTTAAGTCTCAGCATTATGAAGCTATCAGCAGCCACTGCAGCACACGTTCAATCCCCTGCCAGGGAGCTAACCCATCTGGCTCAGCAGACCTTTCCTGTCTAACCTACTGCTCCCCTCAGTGGTGTATTTCAGTCAATTTTCTGTTCTGCTCCCCATTATGTCTCTGGTGAATCTTCCCACCTCCCCCCACACCTCTGGCCTACACCCCAGCTTTTGTATGCACAAAAAAATAAATCTGAATAAAAAACGGATTAAAAGATGTGCAGATTATCTGAATAGACAGTCTCCAAAGACGATATACACATGGCAAGCAAACATTTGAAAAGATGTTTATCATCTTATATTATTAGGGAAACACAAATCAAAACAACAATGAGGTATCACCTCACATCTGTGAGAAGGGCTGTTATCCCAAAGACGTGAAACGAGAAGACGTGGAGAGAAGAAAACCCTGTTACACTGTTGGTGGGAATGTAAATTGGTACAGCTAGTATGGAAAGCACTGTGGATATTCTGCAAAAAATAAAAAGTAGAAATTCCATATGATCCAGTTATTCCACTTCTGGGTATTTACTTGAAAAAGTACAAAAACATTAACTTCCTGAGTTATGTATGCCCCTATGTTTATTGCAGCACTAATTATAATAGCCAAGAACTGGAAACAAAATAAGTGCCCTTTGCAAATGAGAAGATGAAGAAGATGTCAAATATATGCACACTAGAATACTATTCAGTTCTAAAAATGATGAAATCCTGCCATTTGCACCTACATGGATGTACTGGGAGGATATTCTACTAAGTGAAATAAGTCAGACAAAGACAACCACCGTGTACAATTTTACTCTTAAATGTTATATAGAAAAAGCAGACTGTTTTGGTTTAAATTCCTCTTCTGTTGCCTATTAGTAGTGTGACGATCACTTAAATCTCAGAACCAGTAAATGTCATTTTTGAGATTTGAACCTATACCTGTTTAGCATCTACTCCTAACGACCATTTGATATTGTTTTCAAAGCAAAGCCACAGACATATTCTAGAGCATTTGAAAATGCTCTATATTAAATATATAGATATATTAAATATAAATATATATTAAAAAAAAAAAGAAAAAACAGAGACATTCTTATTCTCTTAATATGCTCATTACAATTTTTTTTTAAATGCCCCAGAGTGTGATGGACATAAGATCAATTGGGAAAGGTAGAGTAATTGATGACCTAAAGATTGAGGTTGGCATATTGAAGTCTGCTCAAAGCGTGCTTATTTTTTTGTCTCGCAAAATCAGTGAAACTTTTTATTATGAATATTTTTTTTTAATAAGACACTTTATTTTTATTTTTATTTTTAAAAAAGATTTATTTATTTATGCATACAAGAACTGGGATGTAGACCAGAGGTGTGGAGTGGTGAGAGGATTCACCAGAGACAGAGCGGGGAGAAGAACAGGCGGATACTGAAGTACACTGTTGAGGGGAACAGCAGGCGAGACAGGAGAGGTCTACTGTGCCATGTGGGAATCTTGCTGGCTGGGTATCGAACTTGTGCTGCATTGACTGCGCATAGCTTCATAGTGCTGTGCTTAACCCGTTGTGCCACCAGGGAGACCCAAGACACTTTTTTTTTAAAAGAAAATTTTGTCTCATGCAGTCTAGGTTGTTTTAAGGTCTTCATAAGTTGTAAAACAACTTTCTGAGTTAACTGGCTCCTATTTATTTCTGAACTTCAAAATTTCTGTCAAGGAATTTGATGATAGGAGATTTGGCTGTAGAAACAGAGAATCTGATAATTAATAGATTCAACCTCTTTGGATATCATAACCTCTTATGATATCATTTGGATATCATCATTACTAGGATGCTTTATTGTCATTGTAAAGAGAAAAAAAGAAGAAAAGTCTGCATCTCTCACAAAAATTAATTCAAAATGTTTTAAAGATTTGGATTTAACACCTGAAACCATAAAATACATAGAAGAAAACTGGCAAAACACTAATATAGGCTTTAGTGATGTCTTTGTGCATTTGTTTCTTATGGAAGGGAAAACAAAAGAGGATATAAACAAAGGAGACTATATTAAACTAAAATGCTTTTGTGCAATGAAAGAAACTATCAATAAAATAAAACATACCCTACTGAATAGTAAAAAGTATTTGTTCTTCGTATGGCTGCGGGGGGCTGATAGTCAAGATCTGTAAACAGATCTAGAACTCATACATCTCAACAAATACAAAATGAATAACCCAATCAAAAAAATGGGCAGGAGAGCTAAATAGACACATCTCTAAAGAAGACATATAGATGGCCAAAGTGCTCATCATCAGGTATCATCAGGTGTGCAAATCAAAACCACACCTGTCTGAATGGCCCATATCAAAAAATTCAAGAGCAGCAAGTATTGGTGAGGATGTGGAGAAAAAAGGACCCCTGTATACTGTTGGTAGGAATGTATTCTGGTGCAGTCCTTATGGAAAACAGTGTGGAGATTTCTTAAAATATTAAAAATAGATCTACCATATGATCCAGCAATCATACTCCTATTTGAAGGAATATATGACTCCTCTGTTCATTGCAGCACTATTTCCAATAGCCATCTTATGGAAATAACCTAAGTGCCCAAGGATACATGAGTGGGTTAAGAAGATATATATACATGATAGAATACTACTCAGCAATTAAAACATAAGACATTTGCAACAACATGGGTAAAACTGGAGGGGATCATGCTAAGCAAAGTAAATCAGAAGGAGAAAGACAAATATTTCATGGTTTCACTTATATGTGGAATATAGAGAAACAACAGAGGCTCAATCAAAATCAAACCATATAATAAGCTACAGAAATATGGTTGTCAATAAAATGAAGGCTATCGGAGAGGGTGGGGACAGGGGAGGGCAGTATGTGGAAGGTGCCCAGTGGACTATGGTGGAGGACTGTGGATGTCTTGGTGGTGGTAGCAGTTGGTGACATACATCTAAAGGGGTGTTATCCTGTACTTCTGAAAATAATATCACTTCAAAAAATCAAAATTTTAAAAAGTGGAAAAAATTTGTTAGAAGTAAATTGCAACTTATTTCACTGCACAGGTAATTTTAGTAAAGTAGGGTGATTTTTTGTTGTTGTTAGTTTGGGATATAACTTGGTTAATGTTGGCATTCTTTTGTAGATGCTGAGAAATATCTATCATAGAAATAACTGAAACTCATATTGTACAAGGGAGTGAGAGGACAGCAGGGAAAACAAATTTCAGTATGGCAGTGATTTGTGCAGCTATTGTAGTCAGCTATTATATTCCAGCAGCTTATTGGCATCCAGTGGCAGCTGGAGACAGATGATGGAGTAGTCCTATTCTGAAGAATGTCCTTTGCCTGCTCTCTAAGTATCACAATACTCAACTTAAACCGATTTTCACAGTGTGATCATTTTTCACAGGACATTTCCTTAACCTACAGGAGAGCATAGGGGTCAAAGGGAAAGACACCAAGTGTCCTCTTCATGTTCCTTCCATGATCAGGACCATGTTGATTCAGAACTGATTCAAGAAAGAACTAGATCCCAAGCAGTGACAGATCAATTCAGGTTGGGTGATGGGACACAACAGAAAGTCCCTGAGGCAGGAACGTGCATGGAATAATCAGGGATAATAAGGAGTTCAGTATGTCAGAAGTAGGCTAGAGAGAAAGAATGTGTGCTCAGTAGGAAATGAAGTCACACTGGGATCCTGGGAATACAAATCTTACAGGACACTGTGAGCACTTTGCAGTGGATTTACTTAATTTTGTAACAAGTTTATGGAGTCATAGTATATATAAAAGATTACCCATTTCAAGTGTTCTGTTCAATGACTTCTAGTAATAAATTTGCCATCATCATAGTTTAGTTTTAGAACATTGTCATCCTCTAATACAATCTCTCATGTTTATTTACTATTAATCTCACCCCTATGTCAGCGACTGGCAACTACTTGATTTATTTACTGTCTCATAGATTTTCTTTCTCTGTAAATGGAATCATATAATATGTGATCTCTTGTGTCTGGCTTCTTTTACTTACTACAATGTTTTGAAGTTCATTCATGTCACTGAGTTGTTTGTTCTTTGTGTTTCTGAATAGCATTCCATTGTATGGATATATCACATTTTATCTATTGATTTACTGCTTGATGGACATTTAAATTGTTTCAGATTTTCAGCTGTTGTTACTAATCCTGCTGTGAACATTTTACATGCCAGACTTTGTGTAGAATAATTTTTCTTCTTTTAGGAAATATGATAGAATTCTGACCTCATGACGTTCACCTTGGTGTTGCACCTATGAATATGTAACATTGTATGACAAAAGGGAGTTTGCTGATAGAATTAAGATTACTAATCAGTTGACTTTAAAATATGGAGATTGTCGTAGATTAACTGGGTAGGCCTACTATGACTACAAGAGTCTTTAAAAGTAAAAGAAGGCAATTCAGAGTTAAGTAGCAGAAGTGGGTATTTAAAATGAGGTAGGATTTGATGCACTGTTGACTTAAGGATGAAGGACTGTGTATCAAGGAAATGGAGAGCTCAATTCAATAGCAGTGAGGTACTGAATTCTGCCAGTAGCCAGTGAGTTTAAAGACAACCTTGAGCCAAATTTTTAGAAGATAGCTGTTGACTCATCCATTCACCATTTCAATATCTTAAATATGTGTCTGATGATTAACTATTTGGTAGAAGTCATCCTTACCTGACTGAATCCCATAAGCTTTCTTTAACATCTTTAGGTCTTTGCATATTTTCCCCTTCCTGTGGCACTTTAGCGCTCACCTCTCTTTTGTGGACTGTAACTCCAAGAAACTTCCCTGATCTTCTGTGATCAAGTAAGGTTTCCTTTAGAGATGTTGCTAATTTAGTACTATGCATTACATGCTGTTCAATGCTTATTTACTTTTCTTGTCTATCTGTGTCCTTAACTTGCTTTTGACCTCCAAAATTTCAGGGTTCAGTATTCTCCATTTGCATCCCTGGTACAAGAACTTGACAGGAAATACTCAAATAACTAGTCACTGAATTAAGACAAAGAATAACAAACAGGACTTTTACTGCATACGCTCTTCTTTTAAAAACATGCTTAGTATTTTGTCTCTTAGAGAATGAGTAGCATCCAGTGAAAGTCAGTTGTGATGGACATGAATTCCTAGTAGTTTTGATAAACAAATATGGCAGAGAAGGCTACATTATGTTGACCACAGTCATGTATGTGCCACAGCTAGTCACTAAGATGGTTTTCATTGTAAAGGCAGTAAACATTTTGGTCCTATGCCTTATTAATTTGATTGGGTCTTTGTACTTTACTCTTGAGAAAAGTAGCCTCAGTAAAGTCTGAAGAGTGTGTTAACCAGCATTGGTTACTTTTCCTGCATCATTGCACAGAGAAGTGTGTCTGAGAAATGTATTTATCAGAAAAAATAACTGGAGACAAAGTACACTTTAGAGGAAGTTAATGTGGTTTTCTGTGCAAGTTAACATGGAGTATTGTGTTGGCAACAACACGCGGACAAAGAAATGGGAGTCGTGGAGCAAGCTGTACAATGCAGGATGCTTCTGAAAGAGCAAGATCTTGTCGTTTTATTGATAGAATAATCATACAGCATCAATTACATGGAGTGGAAGAACAAAGAGAAAGGGTGGGTGAAAACTGAAAACTTGCTTATGTCAACTAGAGCTTCAGAGCTGGTGAGTCTGACCAGGTATTTTTTAATCTGCTTGATGACCTGGTGTTACAATGGAAAGCATACTCCAGACCCCCACCTTTGGTTCCAGTCTTACACCAGTCAACAGTGAGATCATTACTGACTTTAAAAGGCCCTAATCTGTAGGATCTTGGTGTGTTGAACATGAATATAACCCTGAAAATGTTTTTTAGCTCTCGTTTTGAAGGTATTTCATATAATTCATTTTATATGTTTCACTGTGTACATTTATCCAGTAGGACTGCAACGACATCCTAAATCAGCCTAGAATGATGTAATATTGCATTGCATTGCATAATACCATCATGCACACATCATCCAGAGTTGACTGCATCATTTTCTGATGCAATGCAATACTGTTGCCAGGTGGCTGCGGAAGTAAGCTGACATCAGCAGTGCACTATACAAAGCCCTGTCGGAAAGGTTGAGCATTGAAAATATTTCAGACTTTGTGTGAGACAGTTTAAGCTACTGTTCCATAGAGCTGTTATTATTTTATCCATTTGGGCACAATACAGAACAGTAATGCCTTGAAAGTGCATTAATAGCGTGGACAATTTCTGCTCTATTTGTGGGGAAGTGACATTTGCCAACCAGAAGAAAAGGATCACTTCTCAAGTGAAGAAGGCTTATCATCTTGACTTGGGATGAAAGGTTGGTGACCAAGACAAGCCTTGGGCCCCGCATGTATGCTGTGCTACATGGACAACACAGCTTTCACAGTGGTTAAATGGCAAAAGACCATCAATGCCATTTGCAGTCCCCATGGTGTGGAGAGAGCCAAGCAACCACATAAAAGACTGTTCCTTCTACTTGGTTCCTCCTCTTTCTGGTAGAATAGTGAAGCAAATGTAGTTGAGCACAGTCTACCCAAACATTCCATCTGCATTGAGACCAGTTCCACATGGTGAGGGACTTCCTATTCCAGAACCTCCAGCATAATATTCTCTTGATTCAGCTGATGAGGACAAGGGTGAGCTGACCTGTTCTTCTCCTGTTCCATCAGTATGCAGTGATCCATATTTTCACTGTGATGCATCATCAACCCCACACAGACTAACACAGGAACAGCTAAATGACCTGGTTCGTGATTTGGAGTTATCCAAGAACAAGGTAGAATGGCTAGGATCAAGACTCCAACAATGGAATCTTCTAGAAGAATATGTCACAATTACTTTATATCAAAAGCGCCACCAGCAGTTGGAGCCTTTCTTCTGAAAGGAAAGTACTCTGGTATTCTGTTCCGATATTGAGGGCCCCATGAATGCCTTAGAAATCACTCGTGACCCACAAGAATGGAGACTATTTCTAGACTCTTCGAAACTGAGTCTAAAGGCTGTGCTTTTGCGCAATGGAAACCATCTTCCATCTGTTCTATTCCTGAACAGCTGTACAAGAGACAAGTGAAGAAATCTAAGAAGTAGTCTATGGCTTGACTTTTTACAGGTGTTAACCTTAGGCCTATTACTATTGACATTCGTTTTGTGATGTAAACATCAATTTATTGCAGATTACAAAAAAAAACTAGAGCCAAAATTAGAATTTGACTGTCATATTCGTGTTGAGCACATACAAAATGATAGGAACTGACTAATTTTATTTCAGTAACACGACTTTTGTAAAAATTTGTTGACCGGTGTTGTCAACAAGGTGTTCCATTGATTAGTCTCTGCAATGCAAGTTTTTACATTAGTCAAGCCCCTGCCCCCATTCCCAGTCATACCTTGTAATGTATGCCCATTGACCCAGGGTGATCAAGCATCCTGCTCTTGTTTAATTTGAAAGGATCCTTGTAGAGTCTGATATTCTACATTCTTTCAGGTCAGAGAATTGATTGACCAGGCCATTCTGACCTTATACTGGAATGCAGAACTGTATGCCATCAAGATGGTGGCCGAGCAGGCCATTGAAGTCTAGCAGATCCACAGGGGGAGAGAATACCCATGATTTTAGGGAAACAGATTAACCAAATATTTGTGATCTTCTCAGAGGGTCTTACCTAGACTTACTGTTCACACATCCTTAAGTTCCTATAAACAATTCAATTTTACTTGACATTTATTGGATTACACTTCACATTTCGAGGTGCACTAGATAGTTTTTTCTTCCTGACAACTCTGCTGTGAAGTTATGATTGACACTGTAATGTTTAGCTCAGTTGTGTAAAGAACTGACCAATAGGTTTTAAGACGTAAACTAGTTCCAAATTTTATGACCCGTGGATAACATTATAACCCTGAGAGTTGAAATAATACTAATTGGTAATCTAGGAATATCTCTGATGGTGATCTGGGGCTCAAGCATCCTTTCTGGACTGACTCAGAGCTGTAGCCCTCCTGTGTCTGTCTCTCACTAGTTCTGAAGACACACGTAGCAAGTATTGGATAAAAGAATAAACAGCCACTTTGGGGCTGTGCCTTTTATGTTTCTTTAATCTGTTCTATTTTCCAAGATAATTTGAATCATCCCACTCAGAGATTTCCAATGTTGTCTTTCTATGACTTCCCAGACTTATGATGTTTGAATGTATAAGTATATATGCACAACCACAAAATGTGAATTTTAATGTACCTACATACTTATTTAAGACATCATGTTTACTTGTCAAGGAGTAGAGGTTTGCTCCGTAAATATATACAAAATCATTGTTAGGTACATGTTATCTTATTTAACCAATCCTGTTTTCTTAGATATTTAGGATTGCACTTTTCCCCCCATTACAAACATCTTTTTTTTTTTTTTTTTTTTCCATTACAAACAATCTTGGCATGAAGCCTCTTAGTCTATATATACTTATACACTTAGGTTCATTCTGTAGGAGTGGAATTTCTGGTTGCTGTGTATGTGACTTTCCAAAGTCTTAATTTACTGCCTGTGAAAATGGTTGCACAGTGTACACTCTAATCAACATGATGATTGAATCACTCTTAGACAAAATGAATGAGTGTGCCTGTTACCTCACACTCTGTCTGAAGTTGTATATTGTCATTAATTTTGAGTTTTTATTGGCATGTCTGCTATTTCTTTGAGATCACTACTAATTTGATATATTATGTAGCAAGCCATGTCATAGTATAAAATTTATATTACATTGTTTGAAATCTAGCAGTATGCTGTATATTGTAACTCTTTGTACCTGTGAGTTTGTAAGCTCCTTGAGGATGTGGGGTAGCCTCTTTATATTATAGCCAGCAAGCAAAGCAATATGTTATGTTGTACACAAATAGATCTCCAATGACTTATACTTCAGCAAAAGAAATTTCGCAATTTGTTCTCTTTGTGATTGCCTGGACTCTCATCTATGGGCATTTTTCTATGTCTGTTTTCAAAAATCAGGAGTTAATCACTTCCCTAGTTGATTCTCCTTGCTTCCTCACGCTGTTTTTCTGGATTTTTTTTACCCAAGTTTTATGTATTAGTCTGCTTTGTCTTCCTGTTATCTCTTGTCTTTATCTAGCATATTTTGCTGTTAATTTTTTCATCTTTAAGGGTCCACATGTAATTGGACCTTTATTGGATTTTTTTGAGCAGTTGATGTTTCTGTATAACATAGTTGAAAACAAAATAATATGTGATCACAATTTTTGGTCCCTCTGTTTCTCTTTTTGTGACTTAGGAAAGTCATATCATCTTTCAAAGCTCCTAGTTCATATGTCCTACTAGTAAAATAGTTGTCTACTTTACAAGGTATGGTGAAGTTAAAATGGAGTGTATAAAAACAAAATTCTGTAAAACGTAAAAAGTAAAAGAAAAATTAAAGATTTCATTGTTTTCTAAGAGAGAAACAAGATGCAATCAACCTGTGGGCCAAATCTACGATCCAGACAACCAGGAGGCTGAAGATACAGAGTGGGTAAAGCTGGGAGACGAAAGGTTCAGAAAGGAAGTAAAGGAATAAACCTGAGTAGGAAAAGATGGCACAGTGGCTTTATGGTTAAGAAAGAGCATGATCTGTATTGCCTTGGCCAAGGATAGTCCCTCTTGGTCTTCTATGCAGTAGATGGTTTGCGTCCCTAAGTTGAAGTACATGGTTGTCTGAGAGTGGGAGTGGAGGGGAATAGGACGAGAACTCACTTTCATTGAAGATCTTTTATGTGCTAGACATCATAATAAATAACTTCTCAAGTATCATATCCCTTGATAAAAACACAGTTTGGAGCTGTGTATGCTCCAAAAAATGTGTATGGACATTTTTTGTTGCAATACATTATCACAAAATGGGTGACTTAAGAAGACTGGAATTGATTTTTACAGTTCTTTGGGTGAGAAATAAAAAATCAAGGTCCAACCTCCAATCATCCAATATATTGAGATTTGCCAGATTATATGGTAATTTAATGTTTTCTCCTATTTCCTTCCCTCCCTCCCTCCATTAGTTTTTGAAGTTTTGTGGTGGTGTACTCCCTGAAATTTTGATTTGAACCTTTGTAATATAGCCTTCTATTTTTCTCAGAATAATAGGCACTATTACACTTGCAGCTCATTGTCATCTATTCTGTGAGCTAGTTTTTTGTTTTGTTTTTTTGTTAAACATGCTAACATCATTTTAGAAGATGATGTTGTAATCTGGTTGACAATGGACATGGTGTCCATATCCTAGTACTGTGTTCAAATTGTATTTTTATAATCCTCCTTGATTTGTTTGAAAGCCTGTGAGTGTTCCATCAAGGGGAACCACTATCCAGTTTGGGATATCATTAAGCTTCTAGAACAATCAGATAGAAAGAGAAACGAGGCCAGATAGCCCCACTGGAGATTTCTTGGTTTGTGATTTTAACTGCAGTAAGCTTATTAAAATGTGTTTGGATTTTTGCCCCTGATTTTTTTTTTTTAATGATGGAGAAATAAGTCCTGTAGTTCTGGAGGGCAAAGAGACTATGATCAATTTGTTCATCTCACTTCAACATTCGACAATTTCAACATTCACTGCAGAAAAACAAAGTTCTATGAGTACTTGGCATTAATCAAATTAGGTGTAGAGAACTTATTCCTCTCTTTAACTAATGCCACTTGACATTCTAAATTCTTCTACTCTTAATCTCATAATTGCCTCATTTTGCTGTGATTTATAAATTGTGAACTTGGACCCTGTATTCTACTAAAAACTCAATTCTACAAGGTTCTGTTAATGAGAAAGGAATATTTTCATTTTGAGAGTGAAAAAAAATTATTTTCAGTTTTATAGTAATACATATTCTGATACCACATAAATCATGCTGAGATTTCTATTTACCTTTTTTGAAGAAATTTTAGAATTTCATGATATAAATTTTAGCCTTTGAAAATATGATAAAACCCCAGAAAATATCTTGGATGAACCACAGCTTAGATTAGGTGTTCCTCGACCATCTCAGAGAATTGCAGCCTCCCTGAGCCTCCCACATGCTTGCAGACCTGGTGAATCCACTTTGTCCTCTGCACCTCATCAGACCCTCTGAGACCTGGACTTCTTCCACCAACTTTAGGTAAACTTGGACCTGAGAAGATAAAGACAAGATAGAAAAACCTGCGCCGAAATTCCTGGAATTTCTTTGCCATCTCCCATCCACCTCCCTTGTGCATTGTTCCTAGGCACTGTGGTTCCTTTGGTCTCTCTGAAAACATCTTATTCACCAGGACCAACCACCAACCCTCTGTGCTGTCTGCTGAAGCCCTGGCCCCCTTGACAGCATTGTACTTGGTGTTTCTTCCCTTCCTTCCTGACTTGAAGCCTTGTCCTCTCTTATCCTGGCATTTCTGAGATTCCAAACTCAAAGAATGCATGTGGCATACATATTTCTTAATATGATTCTTTTTTAAAAAAGATAAGCCCATCTAAGACATTTTGAAATCATAAATTTGATATTTTGTCTAATTATTTAGTAGATAACTATGTAATTTCAGCAAGCAAAGCTCTTATTTCTTTACCTCTTGGGTACAAAAACAGCTTTTAGATTATTTTAAATTATGCATACATACACACATAGAATTACACATGATTACATATATAATGACATGTATATTGCTATGTTTTGATTATATCATATTTATACTGTTCACTAGGAATGTAATTTATCATTTGAAAGAAAAGCAAATGTGTTCTTGTATGTGTTAGGATTTGAAAATGTTAGTTTATAACCAAATGAAAGAGGGAATAACTCCCTGCCTTCCCCCACACCATCCCTCTCTTCCACTAGTTGGTGATGTTTTTGGAAATGCAGATTTGTCAGGTCCTATCCTTGCCCCTTTTCCTATTATTCTTAAGGTAGAAAACTAGAAATAGTGTCCTTCACTCTTCTAGACCTTTATAATTTTGGCAAATGAAGCTATGATTCCATTTTGCTGTCAGATAATATTGAATGGGAAAGTACATGTAAAATATCCAGCACACAGCCAGGCTAGCATTTATTGTATACCCTTTTGGAGTCCAGTGTGCCTGTCTGCCCTGGCTGAATAATGCTCCAGGAGCCTGGACAGCTCCTCTCCTCTCTTCCCATTCTTATCATTACTTAAAGAGAAAAACTCAAACAGCGACTCTGATACCCCTTCTTTGGCTTTCAAATTTTTTTGCCCTAAGCATTTAAAGAGAATTCCAGCAGGTTTTAAATTTCTGCTTTATAGTAATCTCTTTTATTTAGTGTTTAGTAGTTATGAAAAGTTGTAATGTTTAAATCAAGTTTTTTTTTTTTTTAAAGATTTATTTATGCATACAAGACCTGGGGTGTAGGCCGAAAGTGTGGGGATTAAATGTGCGTGAGAGGATTCACCAGAGACAGAGTGGGGAGTAGAATAGGCAGATTGACTGGAATATACTGCTGAGGGGAGCAGCAGGTAAGACAGGAGAGGTCTGCTGAGCCATATGGATTAACTCCTTGGCTCGGGATTGAACTCGTGCTGCAGTGGCTGCTGATTGCTTCTTAAGTGTCACTTCTTTCCTATATTTAATTTACTTCATCTAATTCTCACATTTAATTATTTTCTAGCTCATGATTCTGGTTAAGCTAATTAACCAAGCAGTGCTCTTATTCCTTATTATTTAGTAATGAAGATTATGCTTTGTATATGAAAGATTTTTTTTTTTTATGACTTCAGCATGACTTTGGACATCTGAGAATACTACTTGTTTCATTTAGTTTATGCTTAACATGGGGCCTTATATGACCCTTTAATTTTCTCCTATATGAATTTGTAATTTTTTTCTAAGTGCCTTATATTTATCACAAAGCAAACTACTCTTACTGTCTTCATTGAACCTGATGCCATCCAACTGGGACGGGTCTCCCTGTAGATTGGTTTGCACTTAGCTGGCTTATACATTTTGAGCTTTTTCTTCTTTGTTTAATCACTGTTTTGGTATTTGTAGTCACAGTTCATTTGATCTATTTGGTTTTTAGTTCTTAGTGAGAATTGGGTATTTTGAAGTGATAAGTCAAACAAACCATTAGTATTTTCTTTTTTCTCAACTTATATGCTTTTTCCCTCTAACCCAGTTAGTCTGAGATATTTACATTTATTTGGTAGAATGGAAGTAACTCTCAACTGAAATGGTCCAAAGTCAACATTTGGGGAAAAGTGGTACTCAATAAGGTTCTTTGAGAAAGCTTCTATTTTCCTTGAGATAATCAGTCTTACAAAGCTAAACAGGTTTTTTTTTTTTTTTGGTTTGTTTGTTTGTTTTTTTTAAAGCAGAGGGTATTCTTGACATTTTCCTAAAGTGTCACAGCTCCTCAAATTGCTCTGGGAATTTAAACATGTTTACTTCAATTCAGCTGTTTAAAGAGGGGAATGTTTCAGCACACTTGTGAATGGGAATTACATCTAAAAACTGGATTTGATTCTGAATCAGGAAAATTTCCTAAATCTACCTTTCACTCTTAAAAGCTACCCAAATTATTTACTGACCCGTATCTAATTTCTTGTGTTTTGCTTTATGCAAACCATACCATAGCAAAGAAAAAAATGCCTATCCTTTCAAAGAGAATCCTAGCTTATACATGACTAATGTGTCTGCAAACTCAATGGGACTACAATGAAGATAAGAGTTGGTCTGTGGTTTCTTGAAGTGATCTATGGCAAAGGGTTCTATCCTTTATTGACTGTTGATTGGTGAATAATTATATTTATAATAATAGATATATTCACACTCACTTGTAGTATAAAAATAGCAAGGAAACAAATCTTTTCCAGCATATTCAGTTGACTATAGTTATGCAGAAAGCTGGGATAAAAGGGTTCAGCTGTCCATGGAGGTGGAGTTTAGGTCAAGTCCCCTTTGTGGGTGTTTCTGCATTTTCATGTCCATTTCCTTTGGTTTAGTTCATCTTGAACCCAGAGAATATCTCCTCAGAATCTGGACAACTAATTTTATGTTATTCATTTTCTTCAAATTGGATGAAATTAAGTTTTTTTTTTATATTTAAGTTTAATGATAGTAGCATAATTTTGATAATTTTCCAAGATTAGATTCCTCGCACTGAGATGTTTCTCAAGGGCTTTGTGCCCCCACCTTTTCTCCCTTTTTTTTAAAAAAATAAATTACTTAAAACGACTTATGGAGAAACATTTTACTTACCATGATTTGCCCATTTCAAGCATACAATTCAATGTCGTTTAGTAACTTTGTTGAGTTGTACAACCTTCATAAATTAGTTCTAGGCCTCAATATCCTTGATACCCACTTTCAGTTACTCTCCATTTTCACCCCCAATTCCAGGCAACACTTAAATTGCCTTCTTTTTTTTTTTTAAGTTTACTTTTTTTCTGGACATTTCATAAATGGAATCATATATTTTGTGTCTCATTTCTTTTGCTTATCACAATGTTTTTTGGTTCATCCCTGGCAGCCTGTGTGAGCATTGTTTCCATTGTACTGCTGAATAGAATTCCGTTGTGTGGATCTTGGTATATTTTGTCTATCCATTCACCAGTTGGTGGACATTTATATTGTTTCCAGCTTAGGACCAACATTAATGATGCTGCTATGAATATTCACATGCAAATCTTTGTGTGGACATTTTTTCATTTCTCTTAGGTAAATACTTGGGAATGGAATTATAAAGTGTTATAATTCTCTGTTTAACTTCATTGAGAAACTACTAAACTTTTCTTAGTTAGCATGTTATTATGGTAATTTTGTTTAACATTTTAAGGTATTACTAAACTGTTTTTCAAAATAGTGTATTATTTTATATTCCTATGAGCTATATCGTAGATTTTCTATTTCGTTATATCCACACCATTTGTTATTTTCTGTCTTTTATTATAGCTAGTCTAGTGGGCATAGGATGGTTTTTCATTATGGTTTAATTTGCAGTTTCCTACTAACACAATGTTGAACATTTTTCATCTACTTATTAACCGTCATCTAATTTTTTTAATAAAATGTCTGGTCCTATCTCTTGTCTAGTTTTTGATAGAGTTTTGACTTTTTCTTATTGAGCATAATTTGGACCCTTCTGTTCCACTGATCTATCTGTCTGTCTATCCATTTCTCCTTCCTTACACCATGTGTTTGGTAGAAAAATAGGCCCCCCCAAAATGTCCATGCTCTAACCTCTAAAACCTGTGAATGTATTGCTTTATTTTACAAAAGGAACTTTGCTGGTATGATCACAGGTGTGAATGTTGAAATGAGAAATTTTATCCTGAATTAATAGTTTTAATCTAATCATTCAAACACTTAAAAGCAGAGAACCTTTCTAGGCTAGGCCAGAGATAATGAGATGAAAGGAGAGGAAATACTTGAGAGTGATATACCTGCTATTAGTTTTGAAAGTGTTCACAGCCGAGGACTATGGAAACTGAAAAGAGCTGTCCGCTGATAATCAGCATTGAAACAGGACCTTAGAACTATAAATCCATATCTGAATTCTGTTAATATCTGAAATGAGAAGATCACAGATCCTTACCTAGTGTCTTCTGAAAGGAATGCAGCCCAACTAACAACTTGATTTTAGGAGATCACGGGTTGCCTGGGGTTGGGGAAGGAGGCGACATAAATACACAGAGGGTATTTAAGGTAGTAAAACTACTTTGTACAGTAGATGTTATATGTCATTATCCATAAACCATAGAAAGTACATCACCAAGAGTGATGTACTATGTAAATGTAAATTGTGGGCTTGGGTGATTATGATGTGTCAATGTAGGTGCATCAAAGCTACCCTCTGGTGGCAATCCTGGTAATGGTGATAATGAAGCTGCACATGTGTGGGGGCAAGGGGCATATGGGAAAACCTCTGTACCTTCTGCTCAATTTTGCTATGATCCTAAACCGTTCTAAAAACTAAAATCAATTTAAAAAAAGAAAAAAAGAAGTCACTTGAGGGTTTTTTTTTTTTTTCCCTAGACCAGATGGGAAGCATTCATTTTTTCACATTTGTCTCTTTCTTTTTTGTTGCTATGGAACCTCAGGCTTACATAGGATCAAAGAATCATATCATTTTTTAGTCTTTTATTTTTTTATCCTTTCCTTTACTATTTTGAAATTTATTTGATGCTTCCCCTGCAGAGTTGTATTTGACTGGGTCTTGACTGTTGGGTCAGATACCATATCCCTCTTTCTCTTCTCAAGTGAGGAATCATTTTGGATTCTCCTTATTCTGTGGCCTTTTGTGTAGCATGGACACTTTTTTCTTTAGTGCATTTAAGCCCAACAATGATTCTTCTTAAATTGAAAATGTTCAATGGCTCTAATACCACCATTATCTTGCCATCATGGTCTCTCTTTCAGACACAACAAAAGCCATGCAAGACGGAGCCTGTGTTTTACATTTTGGTGGAGTTTCATTTGTGCCAACTGTTCTTGAGAGCTGATCAACGCTTGTTTTCACTGTTTGCTGGGGTAGCTATAGGTGTGTCATCATCATCCTTTCTTTTCTTTGTGTTTTTGGAGTAACAGAAAATTGGGTTAACTTTCAAGAGTGATAGTTTCTGAACAACATTTTCACAAGAACAGAAAGACAGATTTTCTCTTATATAAATAAAATAGACAGTTTGTTCTGGGGGACTGAAGAATCTTTAATAAAACATTGGCCCTTCTCTACTTTGGTTCAACCAGGAAAAATAAATTTTAGATTCTTCAAGTACAAAGGAAGATCAAAAAGAAAAATCTGATGATCTCACTAGAGGACAAGGTGGGACATTTGATGTGACCATCATTTCTCTAGTAGACTTTCAGCAGCCGCCTTTGAAATGGCATAAATTCAAAAAGACTAAAGTTTTCTTCTGTGGGAATGGGAATATTGACTTGAATAAAGAGGTTGCCAAAATGTTTTCAAATTGCTAGTTTCTTTTATTCTTGAAAGATATTGGAAGACATATAGTTCTGCCTTATTAAAATTCAGTATTACCTTACATTTAAAAGTATTTTATTAATTTCTATTGATAGTTTTCCTGCTTCTAAAGAAGGTTAAATATACTGCAGTTATGAGACATTAAAAACAGAGAATAGAAGAAATCTTTAGTATAAAGGTAACCATTAATCTTTAAAATCCTAGAAAATTATATCTTTTAAATTTCATGAAAGTTCATTTTATTCACTATGGTGTGAAACATAACAGCTCACTTTTGCTTCTGGTATATGTATTTTTAATGAATACAATTTATTTAAAAAATAAAAATGCATTTTAGTGGAAGATAGTTGAGCACTTGTTACTTTGCAAAATCCACTAAAATCGGTTAAAAATATGCTTTTTACTGATAGAAAAAATTATTTTTTTTTCAGGATTTCTACAAGTAATGCATGATCATAGTAGAAAAAGTTGAAACCAGAGGAAATTATAATGAAGAAAGTAAAACTGAACTACAAATTTGCCCCTAGAGAGATACCAGCTTAGTTCATCTCCTTTTTCTCTGTGCAAATGTGTATGTATGTTAATTTTTATATAGCCTTATTTCACAAAATGGAATCTTACTTTATGTATATGATAGTGTCTTTTTTTACTTTAAAATCTATGAGATATTTTCTCATGTCATTATTCTCCCCAAATATAATTGTAATGATTATATTAAAGTCCATCATTTGATAAATTAGAACTTAAGTAACCATTTTTCTCTTGTATGTTTTTAGATTGATTCTTTAAATTTGCATCATGAGAAGTAAAGATATATAACTTTATAAAGTCAGAGTTGCCCTAAAATTTCATCATTTTCAGGGAACCAAAGGTACCATAAAGAAGGCTCATCAGCTGCCTGACACGAGCATTTTTCCACAAATACATGGCTTTGGATGCAAAATCTTGTTTTAAGTGGATAGGTGTGTGATTCTTTCCACCAGGTTATCCTCTCTCTGTTTGAACCAGGGTTGTCTCCATAGTGACTGGAATGCAGTGTACCTTCATAAATCCAAAATAAGAGGAAGGGTAAATTTTAGATATGGTAGACAGCTGAGATGGAAAGAATCTAGGGGCATTTCCAGTTTAAGCACTGAAACACTTTCTGGAACCTTAGGGAACTTTGAGAGTTGGTTGTAGTGTTTGGTTTGCCCTCTATCACAGATGCATTCATCAGAGCCTTGTCTACAATGTGGCCTGCAGTGGAGAGGGTGCTGGGATATTACATTATGAACATAATCCCAGCTACACAGGAGGAGCTCACAGGTTATGGGCAGTGACAAATAGCTTAAGTCCAATGTAAGAAATTATAGTAGAAATTAGTATAAACTATTGTGAGAATAAGGGGATTACAAATTTTACCTGGAACTTAGGAAGCTTTCTTAGACTTGTAGGTTGCTGAAAATCTGCATCAAGTTCAGATACGAAATACAGATTGAATGTATGAGTATTAGCAAGAAAAAAAAAATCCAATGAGCCACGTAAATCAACTCAACAAATAGGATACTCCAGGATCTAAAACTTCAGATTTAGTGTCCAAGTAGGAGAAAGCTATCCAGAAAGGTGGAGAGTTCACTTCCATTGGGGGCATCCTGTGAGTTTATAAAATGAAAGAGCATGGTAGATTGGTCAGATTACATTGTTATTGCTGATACACTTGATTTTTCTGGAAGGAAACATTAAAATTACCTTGAAGTTTTCTCCTTTTTATCCCTCCTCCTTTACTCCTTCACACATATCACTTAATTGGCACAAGTGAACTTCAAGGACAGCTAGTACTTTTCTTCTTTTCTGGCATCTGCTAATAGTTCAAACGCAGGTCTCTTAAGAACATTGATGAGGCCCGGTCAGCTTACTAGGTAGCATATTGCACATCCTGTTCTGTACCTTGTCATTTTTCACTGAACAGTATCTTAGAGATCATTATTAACCTCCTCTCTTCTGACAGTTCATAGTATCCCTGTTGATAAAAGTACCATTTTTACTTCACCATCTCTGCTGGCCCATCTTCTCCAGTGTCCTTGTTAAAGGTCTGAACGTATTATTCTAAGGGGGCTGAGACTTAAAACTCAAGGAAATAGGAATAATAAAACGTTTTACAGATGACCAAATTCTTCAAAGTCAGAAAAAGAATAAGAGGCTTGTGTTTTCCTTTGACACTGCACTTCTTTCACTGTTCATAACAGAATCTCAAAAATGCCTTTGGGCAGTGACTTCTGACCATGACTTTGGGAAACTCAAGGTGTTTCCTATCATTTGTGGCATCATCATGAGATTATCAGAATACATATATATAAATCAAAATATGTATCTTATAAATATAGAGTATAAAAATATATGGTATATACACAAATAATAACTATACATAATAAACTATAATCAGATAAATTATATGTACATTATGATTTATGTTATGATTTATGTTATAAAGTATACTCACTTGTAGTGATAAAATAAGGTGGTGGAACCACTTTATTGGTTTAATTGATAATCAAATAATGTATAAATTATGTCTTGGTTTAGAAATTATAGTGTTAAATATATACATTTTTTTTTCTGTGTGCATATCTTTTACAGGTAATTCATGATTGCATGGATAAGATTTTTTTAGTCTTAGTGATAATAATATTAAAAGCAGTAGTAATAGAAACCACCACCTACTGTGCATTTATTTTGTAGCAGGTGTTGTTTACTGGGCAGTTGACAAAAATCAGCTTATTCTAATTCTTAGCAACCTTATTATTATTATTATTTTTAAAAGATTTATTTTTTATTTATACATACAAGTTGGGGTACAGGCCAGAGGCGTGGGGCGGCGAGAGGGTTCACCAGAGACAGAGCGGGTAGCAGAACAGGCAGATCAGAAATACACTGCTGAGGGGAGCAGTGGGCGAGGTAGGAGAGGTCTGCCACGCCATGTGGGATTCTCCCCGGCCAGGCGTCGAACTTGCTTTGCCGCTGCCGACAGCTCCACAGCGCAGTGCTTAACCGCTGCGCCACCGGGGAGGACCTTAGCAACCTTATTAGGTGAAATAGTTTGCCTTATCTTTTGGACAGGAAATTGATGTTGAGAAAGTTTATGTAATTTGTTCTTTTCTTGATTGTTAACATCATACTGCTTCCTGATTACATAAAATTGGGGGACTCTTTTGACAGATGGGATGTCATTTGGAGAATGTGGGAATTTAGGATAGATTTTAAAGGGAAAATATGGAGGAAAACCCCATATGGTGAATGTGTGTGCTCCACCTATCTCCAGGGGATGATTGTTAAAGGGGCAACCATATAAATGAGTAATGGCTCTTCATCCTCTCACTGACTTGTTTCCATTATGCCATAAAAATGAAAAAGGGGTGGCAACAGGATGTAGGAATTGGCACCAAACCCTTGGTGGACTCAGTTCTTTGGGTCTCACGTCATGATTTGAAGGCTTGTGGATAATTGACTGAGAGGCCTTCAAAAAGAAGGGCTGGACTTTTAAAACCACTCTCATGTATCATGATGATGGACTAGCAACCACCATGTTCATTTTCATCATTCTTTGTTATGAGTGTATTTTTCTGCATTTTAAACTGATGAAGACAGGAGAACAGTAATCTAGGATGCACATATATGCCAAACACAGCTGTTTACTTTCAGATGAATTTTGAGTATGCACCATTGAAATGTGAACTGCTCAGAGAATTTCTTTAGTCATCTTCATAGATGGGAGTGGGAAAAAAGGAAAATGATGATTGGTGAGGGGGGAAGTATTTGATAAAACATTTACTTTTTCTTTTTTTTTTTTTAACTGATACACATAATTTTCAGCTCATTTTTGTTTATATAACTAGCTAAGCAGGTAGGATGCTACATCTTCTAAGCTTTGTGCTGTTCTTTTTCCAGACAACAGATTTTTTTTTTATGATTGTTGAATGCTGTAGTATTTGCTTAGTGTGAAATGCCATTCATAATGTTGTCTTAATATTCAGTGTCTAACATGGCATTACTCAATTGAAAAAATGAGTACCTAAAAGCAAAAGATATGAAAAAACTGACTTCCTTTTCTTGGTATTCATCGGTGTCTACATGCATAGGAGTAAATAACTGCTGTGTTTAGTGGTTATTAGCTCTTTATTACAAAAAATTCACAAGCAAGGTGTTCATTATAATGCTTTTGCTCAGTGAGTTTGTAGTTGTCATTAAAATAAGAGCAAATTTTTTTTTTTTGATTGCTGAGTAACATTCCATTGTATAAATATACCACAGCTTTTTGATCCTTTTGTCTATTTGGGGGCATTTAGGTTGCTTTCATTTGTGTCAACATGGATGGAGCTGGAAGGGATTATGCTAGCTGAAACAAACTGACAATAGAACTGAAGCATCCAGAAAAAAGGGGGAAGTAGAGAGGACAAAGCAGGGGAGGGATGAACACAAGGGAATATGGTGATGGTTCACAGGTGACATGGTGCATGGTGGCAGGAGAACTATGGGGACTACAATGATGTAAGAACAAAATTAATTAGTAAAAAATAAGAATAAAATATGAGCAAGTACTCTTTGGGAATAAGACAAACTGAATATAATACTAAATGACTGAGAAGTTTCTGTTGCTCCTTAGAAGCAAAAAAAAAAAAAAAAACCATGTTAGTTATCAAAAAGGATTTTTTTTTAATATTCTCTAAGCAGCTGGCAGAAGTCTAACATTCTAGGCAAGTACACAGTTTGCTAATTTTATTTTTCTATATCCACTTTGTAAGTATAGGTGAAAGAAGAAGGGAAAGACTGGGGTCAGGGATTGACTGAGGGGATCTTGACTTCAGTAACATTAATTGTGATCACTGACTGCTACCTAGGACACCTCAAGGTCTGGTAGAAAGACAGGAGTATTGAAGTTTTGCTATTTAGTATCTTGAAAGAAGGGAGGCGTCTGTCACTCCAGGAATGTGGAAAGGCAGAACTATGTGCTGGTCCATCGTGGAGTTACAAGGAGAAAGCCCTGGAAGATGAATTGAGCTTATCCCACATTCCCAAAGACTGAGTTTACTCTTGGAATTGGGGAGTGATGAGAAGAACTGTGGGTATATAACCGGTGGCTGAAGCCAAATGCTGTTATAGGTGGTGTCCCCTGGAGGGGGTTGCTGGTGAGGATAGTTAGCCCCAGGGAAAATGCTAAAAAGTATTGCATTTTGGGATGGAGCGACTGATAAGAAATATAAGGGACTGCAGAAGCAACTGCTGATTATTCTGTGTTTGGGATTTAGTGTTTCATCATTTGGTGTTCGGGATTCAGCATTTTCGGGTCTTCAGCGATTCTGGGGTCAGTGATTTCTGTTCCCTCCATGCATATCTTACAGAAGGCTGTTGCAGGCCTCTGATGAATGTGGAGAGGCTTCCAGCAGCCAACCTCAGAGATGAAAAGTTTGGAGGCTTTGCAGGAAGCCGAGCAACTGAAACTGTTCCCAGTTTTGCTGCTGTTACTGCCAGGCAGGGAAAGTGAAAACCCGGAGCAGGCGCCTCGCTGAGCTTGTGAGTGTGTTTATTTGTTGGGTCGTGCAGCTGCTGCAGCTGCTGTTTTGAGTGTCGCTTTTCTGGTGCTGTGCTGGGGCATCTTGGCAGCTCGGGGGAGCATCTCCTGTTGTGTCTTCTGTTGTCTTCGTGAGTTGAAACCTGGCCTATAGTCTGGCTGCTGCGTGCTCTAGGCCCACAGTGTCAGGAAGACGCCATTTTGGGCATGTGGTCTATTGTTTGGGAGAGGAGTTCTGCGTCCTCAGTGGTGGGCAGATGCCCTCTTAGCTGCTTTTTGTTTAGGACTTGAAAATGCCGGACACTGCTTCAAGGAGGTAAATGCACATTTTGGCCTCAGTAACTCTTTGTTTTTCCCTGGTTTGTTAAATAAATCCCATTGTTGTTGTTCTCTGAACCTGAGTAGTCTTGCAATTGTACGTGTGAGTGAAGAACTCAGAAGCGACCAGCAAACTATTTGGGCAGTGTCTTTGGCCAATTTTAGTGTCCCATGCTGTCCAGTATCAGGTACAGGGCTTGTGCCTGCACGAGTACTGTGCATTGTGCTTCATATGCTTATCAAATCTAACCCTCACCATAGTGTTGTGGAGGGTGCTATTATTTCAAGGCTGCTTGAGAAAGAAAATTCAGCTTAGGAAATCTCTTGTTGAAAGTCCCAGCTAAGGGCTGGTGGAGTCAAGGCCAGCTCTCATGTCACAGAGTGAACACATTTGCTAGGTCTCTGTCAAGGAAGTATAGACATTTCCTTAATGTCTATTCTTAAGTATAGACATTTCCTTAATGTCTATACTTAAGAATAGACATTTGCTTCACAGTTTTGGAGGTTAGACGTCTGAGATCAAGGTGTCAGCGGGATTGCTCCTTTCAAAGCTGCCCTCTCCCAAGGGAGAATCTTTTCCGGTCCTCTCTGCTAGCTTCTGCTGGTTTGTGGGCAATCTTGACCTTCCTTTGCTTGTAGAGCTCTGTACTTTCGCAATCTCTGCCTTTCACTTGACATGGGGGTCCTCTATGTATGTATGTATTTCTCTCCACATTTTCCCCTTTTTGTAAGGACACACATTGGATTAACACCCACCCTAATGACCTCATCTCTTTAATTGCCTCTGTAGTAACTGTCTTCAAATAAAGTCACATTCTGAGTTGTTAGTGTACGAATTAGGGTTGGGTGGGGTGGGGAAAAATTTTAAAGCATGACATCATTTTTTCTTCTTTGTGGCCATAAATTTTATGAATTTTTTGATATTGATTTTGCCATGTTTTCTCTCATGCTACTTTTTTTACTGAGAAAAATATGTAGACAGTTTTCTCACTTATATGAGAATCTGAAGAGAACTCTGACCTTCTTGCTTCTCCCACTCATGGTTCTCTCCGCCACTCCCTGCCCTCATATATTTGCAATAGAGGAGATTCATCACAGAATATAAAATAATGCGATTTAGTCATCTGCTCAGCACAACTACAGTGTTCTTTAGAGTAAATCTATACTGTGATAGTGTTTGCTTTCACATAAAAACTTGACAAATTTAGGGTTGAAAATTTAGGGTTGAAAATTGAGACTGGTAGATTCAAGGATTTGTATTTGCTTTCTTACTGGTTATCTTGAAAAGTGTGGCTACGTGTTTTATCTTTGTAACCTCCCAGATGATGAATGAAATTGGACCCCTGGGAAGTGTTAAAATTGTACCCTGTAGTAAGTATAAAAGGACCACCCATCCAATTAATGCACTAACCTGTATTTCCCAAGAGAGCCATTGTCCCCAGCCCTCCCAGCACAGGACACTTAAATTTATTTCCTGAAAAACATCACTTGGTTTCAGTGGGACTGCTTATTTTCCCCTTGTCTTGGGATGATTGCAGCATTGTTTCAGACATTGCCTTTTGGAAATGGGATAGTAGAAAAGTCTTATTATCAGAAATCATCTATTTTGAACAAAAAAAATTCTTTCAGTGCAGCTCAGTAGTATGGCATAGAAAGCTCCGCAAAGTCACTGCTGTTCCAGGACATTCCATCCAGGAAGAGTGGAGAGGCAGCAAATGTACTAACAGCCAGTAGAACCTCAGTTCTCACCCAACCACTGCCAAGCTGGACATTGGAGTATTGGGACCACAAATGTGGAAAGTGGGGCATCTTTCTAGAGAGCTGCAGATGCTGTTGAAGTTTCAATTTTCTCTGTGGCATTTAAACCGTATAATTTTTTTCTAGTGTCAAAGAATAGAAAATTAGTTTTAATTGTTACTTATGAGGCACCATATGGCTACTCTATAATTTTGGCTTCCCATAGAGCTGCATGTGCATATGGAAAATGAAATTAATTGGAAATCACACCCTGAAATCTATTATTAAGTTAATATAGCTAACAGCTTGTGGGGTGTCCTCATACTCAGCATGATGTAATTGCACATAACAACAAGTAACTAAAGTCATATAGGAGACCAGAGGGATAAACAGAGGTCAAAGGGGTAGGCTTTGGAAAGGTATAGCATTAATAATGGATGCAGTAGCAAATATTTCAAACCCAGGGTAGAGGGAAGCAGTTTAATCATATCCAAATGAATTAATCAGCAGTCTTGTGAATTTCACAGCCAATAGAAGGGTTTTTATTTTACCAACTAGTGTAGTGAGCAGAGGGTTAGTATTAGTGACAGTTATTTAAATCAGAAACTCCTGAAATTAGTTGTGCTTCAAAATCCACTGTGGAACTTTAAAAAATACTGAAATCTAATACGTGGGATTTTGGTTAATTAGTTCTGGATTTCTGAATTATTAAGAGACACTACAGACACTTCTGACACAGCTCAGCCATGGACCTTGAAGCCAATAGTTTGAGTGATTGGTCACACATGATTTGATATATTTAAATGGGAAAGTCCATAGCCAGTGTGTATTTGGTTTTCCTAATTTGGCCCCTAACTTTAAAATATTATAAAATGAATTTAAATAACAATATAATCTAAGGACTTGTACCTCCTCTAGTAAACCTTTAGTAAAAATTTTCATGTCTTATTGACATCAAATGACATCAGATATTTTAATTAAAGTTTTTTAAAATTAAATTTCTTAATTTATCTTTCTGTCCCCTTCTCAAACTCGAGACTGGTCACTGAGCCCACTGGTTACTTAATTCATTTTGATGTTTAAGGCACAGTGTGGTAGGAATTCAGTCAATGTTTATGAACTGTGAATTTAAATGTGAAAAAAGAAACATTTATTTAAAAAATTGATAACTATATTCTCTTCATTTTATCATACACAATTGTTATTCATTGTAAGGTGACTTTAACTGCAGTGTTATCAATAACTATATAATTTGTGATATTAGTATTTCTTAACGTGTCCATCCTTCTATTGTGTCATCGATTTGAAACTGGGAAGGAAATTTTCCATGCATTTTTTCTTTTTCTTGTAAGTGATAGATCTGAAAACCTAATTTTTACCTGTTAGAGCCAAGTGTCAAATTCTTATTTAAAGACTCATTGGCGAAACTTGTTAGATAATTGCCCACATAGGTCTTTCTGCATGTTGTAGAGGTGACCCAAGGCTGTATTCTTGAAACTTGCTCTCTTTTCTGTTTTATCTTCAGTTTCTGCTGTCTCATGCTCCCCATGATGACTGGGTATTGCATTCGTTGTCCAATTATCTTGGTTGTGTTACTGCCATTATTCTGTTTCTGCTCGTTTTCTTTCTCTGCAGAATTGTGTCAAGAAATTCTTAAGTCATGTGCAGATTTTATCATGTTGAAAATATCATGTTACCTAGCTCAAAATGTGTTGCCTGTGGTAACTTTGTCTGATTTGGATATAAGGCAGGTTCAGTCTCATTGATGGGCCAGAGGGAAGTAAATGATGTTGCTCAAACTAACAACTGAGGCAGAGAAAATGGGAAGGACTATCACTATAGAGCCAAGCAAAGTCAAGAAAATTATGCAGATACAGTGGCATGATATGTGGCCTGACCAGAAGAGATCATTAGCTATTTCTCAGTATCAGGGCTCCAGTTCTTCCTGAATAATGCAACCCTGTTTTTTTTTTTTTTAATTTAATACTTTATTCCAAAATAATTTCAAACTTATTGAGAATTCTAAGTACCATAACAGTATCTCCCATGTTAATTTTCCTATATTCCCTGATAATTTGGGAGCAAGCTACAGACATGATACCCAGTCAACCTAAATATTGTGGTTGGTTTTTATTCCTACAAAACAAGGAACTTCTGCCACTTCATTACCATTTATTCCTCCAAGCCAGGAAACACTGCTATATCCAGTCCACAAAACCCATTCAGATTTCACCAGTTGTTCCAACAGCATCTTTTTCTTTTTTTGCCCCAGAATCCAAGGCAGGAACACATGCTGCATTTAGTTGTCATTGCTATTTTATCTCCTCTTTGTAGAACATTTCCTGGGTCTTCTTCCCCTGTCTCAAATTCTTGTTTTAAAGTTTCCGGGCCATTTTCTATAGCATGTCTCTAAATCTGGATTCATGACCAGGTTCAATTTCTGCGTTCTTAGTAAAAATGGCCTAACGAGGGGATATTTTCACAGTGGATCACAGTAGAAGTGCATGACATGCCCCCCACTGGTCATACTGGGTTTTGCCAGGTTTCTTTACTTAGATTTGCCATTATTCCCTTTGTAATTGATAAGCATGGTGTGGGGAGGTTCTGAGATTGCTCCACTATCTACCTTTCACCCACCAACCTTATTAGCTCTCATAGACCACTCCTGCCTGAATCAGTTAAGTATGATGCTTGTCAATGGGTGATTCTCATTTCCATCATTTGTTCTATGTTCATGAGTTGGTAATTTAACATTAGGAAGAATATTTCCTCGTGCTTTTATTTATTTAGTTTATTAATATCAGCAAGGCCCTGTGAATTCTTGTGTTGTTCAGTGGATCGTCTTCTGTTTTCCAGGCTTTTTGACATGCCTTAATCTTTTCTTTGAGTACTTCCTTATATTTTGACACCAGATGTCTTTGTTTCAACTTGTACTTCTCTTGTTTCAGCTCTTTTACCAGCTGTTTCTCTAGGAAGCTCTGATTCTTTTAAGTCAGGATGTGTGACTGTGTTTACTATTGTTGAGTCATTGCTTTAAGACCACCTTCGGAGAGTTGGGTGTGTGTATACACAGGTATGGACACATGAACACAGATATGTATGTGTATACACATGTGTATATATACCAACAGACATACATATACACACACGCTGTTCTCCTTGAACACTGTAGGTTTGAACTACACAGGTCCACTTACACATGGATATTTTTACAAATAGGTAACATAAACTTATGGTATGGATAAATGCATTACAGCACCGTAATGTATTTTCTTAACATCTTCTCTCTAGCTTACTCTTGTAGAAGTGTAGTATGTAACACATACTATATGGAACACATGCTGTATGACACATACGGAATATGTATCAATCGACTGTTTATGTTATCAGTTAGGCTTCTGGTCAACAACATACTACAAATAGTTAAATTTTGGGGAGTCAAAAGTTATATGTGGATTTTCAACTGCATGGAGGATTGGCACCCTTAGCCTCCAGTTATTCAAAGTGGAAACATTTGTAAAGTATATGCTTTCATTCTCTCTCTGTTTTACTTAGATATACGTATATCAATAGCCATTACTGCATCTATAAATGTTATAAAATGCATGTCTATATTGACATGCTTCCAATCCTAAATTTCAGGCTTCTTCACCTTCCACCTTTCTCCAGAAATCCTTTCTCCAGAAATGAAAAGCCTGTCTCTCATTATCTTCTATATACTTATTTCCAGGATCAATTTATTGTGACCAATCAATATGACCAGTTTCCGAACTCTGTACCTAGATGTTTAAAAGAATTACAGTAGACTATAAAGGATCTCGTGGAATGGTATTAAAAGTTTTCAGATAATAAGAAGGCAAATGAGATTCTTTAAAAGCTAAAAAGAAGCAACTGTATGTGCAGTAAGTAAAGGTAATCACTCCACCCCTAGAGAGAGTGGCTAACTTTTATGTTCTGGAATCAGATTAAATTTAGCAGAATTAGGTTTACAAAGGTTAAGTGAGTTTTAAATTTTAAACAACTGAGTTAAAGATTTGAGCCAGAATTTACATCCAGGAGCCCTTATGCTAGACGGTACACTTGGGTCGAAATTTGCATTTCTTGTTGATACATGGGCCTGTTTGCAGTACCAGTGTTGCAGAAAAAGTGGTGTGGTATTGCCTTTGACTTTCCAGAATTGCTGTCAGACTTTTGTGCTCCATCAATTTCTGCTGCTGTCTTTTTCCAACATACCTGATGAACGTATTGATGAAATACACTAACGGATTGAGCTTGGTTATTTCGTTATAAGGTGATCAGTTATATTAAATCACAAACACATTTGATTGTATAGACAGTAAAAGAAATTATTCTTGAAACTGTTAATTTCTGTGACTTACCTAATGGACATAACCTTCTATAGGTCAGAGTGGAAGGTTTTGGTTTTTGTTGTTGTTATTGGATCTCTGCCGTTTCTTTAAAAAAAAAAGATTTATTTTTATTTATTTATGCATACAAGAACTGGAGTCTAGGCCAGAGGTGCAGGGTAGTGACCAGAGACAGAGTCTGGGAACAGAACAGGCAGATCCACTGAAATACACTTGCTGAGGGGAGGAGTGGGCAAGATAGGAGAGGTCTGCTGTAGGTAAGTTAGTTTTTAGCTCCCTGATGGGGGATCCAACTTAGGCTGCAAGGGCAATAGCATAATAGTGCTGAGACTTAATCCCTGCACCACGACAGAGATTCAGATCTCTGCCTTTTCTCCATTTTAATTAGTAGACCCCAGAAACCATTATCAGGAATTTTGGTCAGATTTTCAATTGGGTGGCTTGCCAACTCTTTTATCACTGTTACCTTACCTGCCTCCCAACCACTTTCACTTCCCCAAACTTGAATGGGTGCGTGTTAGGAGTGGTTATGCTCAGGTGGCTTGGGTGGAAGTTTGGCTCTGGCTGAATCCCGAGCTCTGGAACTGACAATGCTGTCATCCTGGACAAGGGACTTTATTTCTTTGAGTTTCAGTGTTCTGCTCTCTAGCAGTAGTATTTCCCGTGGACAGCTGATGTGATGATTAAATGAGACAAAGATTAGTGATGTCCTTTGAGTAGTTCTTGGGATAGTGCTGAATATGTGGTACCTTCAATTCACTTCACAAAAAAACCCCAGCTATCATACTAACGATAGTAACAACAGCATTAATGACACTGAAGCACAGGTAGCCATGTGCTCTAATGCTGCTATACAAAATGCCAGCCAGGCTTGGTGTCCAGCTCACTGTGCAGGTCACGTTCCCTTCCTTGCAGGCTGCCACGGCCCTGGTGCTGGGGAGCGAAGCATTGTGCTGGTGGAAGCCTCAGCCTGCTAATGAGGCCCGGGATGGAGGAGCTCCAGATGGAGTCAGGAGATGTGTTCTCTGCCAAGGAATGTGGCAGGTGGACCAGGCTGTTTGTGCCAAGTGACAGCCATGAACATGAAAAGGGAAATGGGCAAGAAAGTAAGAAAACATGCAAACCTTGGAACTTAACACTATCCAAATAAATAAAAACCTGGTAGGCATTTGTGGCAGGGCAATCCTATCTGAAGTCCAGATATACTCATTTTACTTAAGCGATAGTCCATCTGGGAGGTGGAAGGGTACTGCTAAATGTCTAGAGGCTTTGGACAGCTCTTGAGGCATCAGCGTCTTTTAAACTTGCTGTGATCTCATGTATGTTCTCATCAAACCTCAGCATATTTTATTTTATTTTTTCTCATGATTGGAAAAAATACAAGACATAGGTATCTTATGTGATCCTAATATCTGTAAAAGGTAGCAATAATAGGTTTGTTTATTTTGCTTAGTGGACTCATCATTGTCATCATCTTCTACCATTAATTCATATCTAATGACATAAGTATTAACCGGTATAAGTAAGTGTGAGCTGTTGTGTTACATACTTGACATGTATTTTATTCTCTCATTTAATACTAGTAACTCTGAAAGGTAAGCATTATTTTTACTAGCTTAAGTTCATAGATAAGAAAATCGGGTGCTCTGTTTTATTAGTTGGCTAGTAAAGGGGTGGCGAAGCCTACGTTCTAATTCAAAGCTGTCTGACCCATGGCTGGTGAACATATTGCAGCCCTCAAATCACCTCCAATGTGTTTGGTCCTTTATGAAGGACTTAGTAATGGTAAATTTGTGTACATGGAAAAGAGTTATTTTAACAATTCCGCACTTACATCTTATGGTGTTGGTTCTGGAGGCACCTCAAGGGGGCGTTTCAATCCCTTTATGTCACCTTTAAGGAAAGAGGTGATTTGAGGGACAGTGACTTGAGTTTCACAGGGATGAATTTTCGTGATCCCCGAATAGACCAGATGCAGCTATTTCTGACAAGCACAGATGTATGTGCCCCAGGCCCAAGGAACCCCACTCCTGGCCTTAAACCAGAGGATTTGCTGCTGAATTGAGAAGTAGCAGGAGTGTTCACCTCTGTCCTCCATTCTGCATCACAGTGCTGGGAAATGAAGTGGTGGTGGATCTGGTGCGGCTGAATGACAGTGTTCTGTGTACATCTCAGGTGCCAACATAATCTCATGCATAATGAGTTCACTTAAAAAAATAACTGTTATTAACCCTGTTGACAGAAATAATACATGTTCTTTGTAACAAATTTGCTGTCATAAAGAACAACTTCCCCCTTTAATTAGTGTATTTCACTCCAGATTTATATTTTGTTACAAGTACTGTGTGTGTCTCTGTGTGTGTGTGTGTGTGTATTCAGTAGCATACATTTTGGATTTTAGGAAGGCTTTTCCCCCCACTTAGCAATAATATTATTGTTCTTACCAGGTAAAATAAACATGTTTTATTTAAATCTGAAACGTTTTCTCTGATTGTAAAAAGCGTAGTTTTCTCTGATTTAAAATGCATAGTCTTTGTAAAAAAAAAAAAGGTGCAGGTAATATCAAAACTATAAAGAAAGAAGTAAAAGTCATTTGAACCCCACCCCCTTTAGAGAACAAATGTTGATATGGGCTTTATGACACTTCCGACTTTTGAAGGCAGAGTTTGCTAATGAATAACATACTCTATTTTGGGGCATTTGGGTTGTTTCCATATCTTACCTATTATAAATAGTGCTGCAATAAACACAGGAGTGCACGTATCCTTTTAAATTAATGTTTTTGTGTCCTTTGGGTAGATTCTTAGGAGTGGAATTGCTGGGTCATTTGGTAGCTCCAGTTTTAGTAGGAACCACCACACAGCTTTCCATAGTGGTTGGACCAGTTTGCATTTCCACTAGCAGTGTAGGAGAGTTTCCTTTTCTCCATATCCTCACCAACATTTGTTGTTTCCTGTTTTTTTTTAATGTGCGCCACTCTCACTGGTGTAAGGTGGTATCTCATTGTGCTTTTGATTTGCACTTCCTTGATTACAAGTGATGTTGAACATTTTTTCATATGCCTGTTGGCCATTTGCATTTCCTCTTTGGAAAAAGGGTCTTTTTAGCTATTCTGCCCCTTTTTTGACTGGATTGTTTATTTTTGTTGGGTTGTATGAGTTTTTTGTAGATCTTTGTGATCAGTCCCTTATCAGTATAGATGACTGAATCAAAAAGATGTGTATACACACACACACACACACACACACATACATACATACATGGTGGAATACTGTTCATCAGTCAAAAAAGATAAACTCATGCCATTCTCAAAACATGCATGGAGCTAGAAGGGATTATGCTCAGTGAAATAAATCAGAAGGAAAAATAAACATATCGGATGGTTTCACTTATAGGAGGAATATACAAAAATGAACAATGATGTAAAATATATATAAATCAATAAATTGTGTTATAAAAAAGAATAGCATACTCTAGTTTGCAATGCAGAAATGTTTTGGCTAAATAATTTCTTGATGGTTTCTTTCAAAAACGCTGCAAGTTTATTGAAAATCTGGAATCCGGGCCTCCCTGGTGGCGCAGCGGTTAAGCGCTGCGCTGTGGAGCTGTTGGCAGCAGCGAGTTCGACGCCCGGCCGGGGAGAATCCCACATGGTGCGGCAGACCTCTCCTGCCTCGCCCTCTGCTCCCCTCAGCAGTGTATTTCTGATCTGCCTGTTCTGCTCCCCACTCTGTCTCTGGTGAAGCCGCTCACCGCTCCACACCTCTGGCCTGTACCCCAGCTGCATGTATAAATAAATCTTTAAAAAAAAAAAAAGAAAATCTGGAATCCCACCATATTATGCTTCAGGCAAGTGATATTGACATTGATAGCACAAAAAAACTTTCAATTAAAGAAGGTTATTTTCATCACTCCTTTATATAAACACCGGACCAAGGCTTGGCTTCAGTCATCATCCTGACTTTTGTGGAGGTTGTAAGTATCCTTAGTAATTCACTTCTCTGATCAAAATGGAATAGTGATACCAAAATGTCAGGGCAGATGTGGTGCAAGGAAACACCTTTGTGTTGTTATTATTGATAGTTTTCCCTGAGCTAACAAAACATTACTTCGGTATAACCACAGATGGATGGAGGGATATGTGCTAAAGCAAGTGTAGTGAAATGAAATGTTAGCAGTCCTAGAATCTGGGTGGTGAGTTTGTGGATACTTATCATTCAAATTTTTCATTAACTGGAAAATTTCATAATAAAATGGTGGGAAAACATAGTATTGAGACTATGCAACGTAGTTAAAATAGCCTTTAAAGTTACCTTTTGGCTTGGAAATTCTGACTTTCTTCTTATCTGTGTGACCCTAGAAAACTCAACTTCGATCGGGTTATTTGTTAATGTGGATAATGAATATACAGCATAAATCTTATTCCCTAGTAAATGCCTAGCAAACACTGTGATTATGAATCTCTGAAAGCTGAGGGTGCCTTATATGCTGTCATTGACCGCTCTCAAGTGGTCATTTCCCCATCATGCTGTGTACACTTCTGTAGAAACTTCCACACTAGACAAGGTGCGAGGTGTATGATTAGTAAAACTGCAAGTATCTTCATTGAATCTGACAGTGCTCTCCCTGGCTCTCGTGGTCCCTCTTGGCATCTCCTTTGAACTACAAAAGCCTTCAGAGGAGAGGTGGCATCTGCTTTGTTAGACCGCAGCATCCACGAGTCCATGTTAATTTAGTTGATTGCAAAAAATTGCTCCCTTTGCATAAGGCCATCTTCTATTTGGGGGTTATCCTGTTTTCAGCTTTTTGGACAAGCGTCCTGGGAAATTCCTTGAGGGTTGTAAGATCTCTGCATATCTCCACTGTCAAATCATGTTTATGCCTTGTGACAGCATGTTTCAAACTTACGCTGGGAGACAATGAGGAAAGATCATGGGCCCGGAAAATGCTGCCACTGGGTATAAGGACACCAGCACTGGGGACAAAAGGAGAATATTTTAAGGTGATTCTGTGGATTTGCTGTTTACTTCTAGATGTCTGATATGCTATTGTAAACTAACTTTAAAAATAGTGAAAAAAACAAAAACCTAGTGTTGAGGGAGAATGTGGAATGTAGAACATACCAGTCACATTTGAAGGAGAGTAAGCTGCCAGCAAGGAGTTGTAGAGAGATAGATACTCTCTTTCCACCTGTGGTAATGAAATATGAATCTTGGGAGCACATGTCTTGCCATGATTGAGATTTCAAAGAGTATCCTCATCTAGGTCTGCTTGGTTGCTCAAAGGTGAATCAGGACCAATATCGCTACATAAAACCATTGGAGTACTACCTAGAAGCTGCCAGAATTTTGTTTTAGTCTTACCAGATAAGGATACTAGCTAGCACTTGAGTATGTTTCTGTATTGTTTTGAGTGTTACAACTCCAAACTCTACTCAGAAATTTTTATTACTTTTCTCCAAGAAGCAAAAGGCACACCAGTTTAATTCTTTAATTTTCTATTTATAACAGTTAACCTTGCTTTCTCCAGTATGAAATTTTGTTCAAACAGGCATTTTGCAGTAAGAAACTAAAAGTCCCAGAAGAGATTATCCTAGCTTGAATGCTTCAAAGACAGAAAAATTGCTCTGAAGGCAGTCCAAAAAAGCAGGCCCACTGTGGCAGTACAGCATCTGAAGTCAGTATGGCAATGAGTGCTCACACTTGAAGTTTTCAAGTCCTTATTTGAGAGTATTTTGAATGGAGTGTGATAGGAGGGGGAATTTCAAGTCAATTTGAACCTGCAAGTTGGAATTTGAACTCTCCAATTATTGAAACTGAAGTTCATTATTTCAGATTTAATTGAAATATACTAAAATAACTTGGAAAATAATTATCAGGAAATGAAGGAGAAAGGAGGAAGGGCAGGAAGGAGGAGAAAAAAATGAAAGAAGGAAACCAAAGAAAGTTGGCACAGGGAATAAGTAACTACTTCTCAAGCTTTCATAGCCCTTGAAAGTTAGCTAAATATAAAGTCTTTCCAGTTCATTGAAATTGCACTGTTTCATCTTCTAGGATGCAATCTAAAATTTTCTTTGTGCTTAACATTCAAACAATAGACTTAGATTTCAGACACGATGAATGGATCTGGACAAGCAATAAAAGAGCAAGACATTGCAATTTAAAACTCAATGCAATTTGAAAGCAACATAACAAATTATGCTGGACCTCTATAAATGTTTGTATCATAGGAAAGTGTTCTGCGATCTTTCATCTCTCTTGGGAAGGCATTCCTGGCTTCTACTTAACTCCAGTGTGTCATCAGCCACTTTACCACTTTTAAATGACAAATAAAAGCCTCATGGGTTCCTTTTCATGGCAACAATACCTAGCCATTGTTTGGGAGTTTCTCTCTCTGCCATTTGAAATTGTAGTCGATTTAAGTCTGGGATATATGTTTTGTTTTTTTTTTTCTTTCAGTGTAGGAAGGGGTAGATGTAACATTATTAATGCTGCTATTAAAAAACTTCTTAGTTTGAATCTCACTGAGTCGGGGTGAGCTTTCATAGGCATACCAATTGAGAGTTAGCACTTGACTGGGGGCTTTTTTAGGACCACCATGGTAAAACTACTGCACATCTTAAAAGCACCTGTGGCAAAAAAAAAAAAAACACAAAAACAACTAACTTTAATAAAGGATATAAAGGATACAAATGTGTTTTTCTATTTGTATACTATTCTTGAAAATAGGACAATAAACTTTAATATGTAGGGGTTTACTGAATATCTCAAATAACAAATTTGAAAGCTCTGCATCCAGAATCCTTGGCATACTTTACTAGTTTATTTGAAATGGCACTCTAGTGATTACTGATTTAAATAGGAAACTAAGATGAACAAATATAGATAGAAAAACAAAGAAACTTTTTTTAGTTGTTTTCCCAGCCCTGTCTATCTGCTAAACTGTCAGCTCTTCTTTGGGATCAGGTGCTCCTCTTCATTTTGTGTTTCTTCATCTGCTCTTATGCCCAGGTCAACTAGACAGGATTTCCCCTCTTCTCTGTACTTTGTTCTTAATATTATTATTTTTTTAAAAGATTTTATTTATTTTTGCATAGAAAAATTGGGGTGTAGGCCAGATGTGGGGGGAGGATGAGGGGATTCACTAGTGACAGAGTGGGGAGCAGAACAGGCAGATCTACTGAAATACAATGCTGAGGGGAGCAGTAGGTGAGGCAGGAGAAGTCTGCTGTGCCATGTGGGTTAGCTCTCTGCCTGGAGATTGAACTTGGGCCGTAGTGGTGGTAGTGCTGAGACTTAATCCCGCGACTACCGGGAGGCCCTGTTCTTAACATTATACCATTCCTTGTTTTCATTATTTATTTCTCTTTCCTCCAATAGATTATAAGTTTCTGAAGTGAAATGATTATGGCTTTCTTTAGTCTTTGAATTCTCAAGTTCTCACAGAGTAGGCAATTAATAGATGATTTGAAAGGGCAAAAATTTTTCTTCTACCTTTGATCTTGCCTGAAACTTTAGGAGGTCATGTTGTGAGAGATTGAGCCATGCTTCCTGAAGATGTCTCCTGGGGACTCTTTGAAGACAGCTTTCCTAACCCCGTATGGTAAAACTACAACAGCTGATACAGAAAGAATATTTCAATATTCAAGATACACTACTATATTTATTTCAGATTTTAAATTTTTATTGTTTATTTTTATGACCACACATGATAATTACAAAATAATTAAATCAGGAGTGGAAAGATGTTACCTTCCAGCCCCAACACCATTCCCCATCTCTTGAGCTAAAACCTTAGTTATTAGTTTGGTTATTGTCCATTTAGATTTCATTGTGACCATAGAACTGTTCACAAATGTGTTTATTTAAAATATTATTCATTAAGTTCTGTTTAAAGCTGTATGTGGGCATATTCCCATGTTCATACGTAAAGGTACACTTAATCATAGTTTCGTATTATACAAATAAGAGGATTGCCTTATTTCATTGTGTGTATCTATAAAATCTATTCTTCCAATCCTTTCATTTAATTAAAGATTTATTTATGCATACAAGCTGGGGTACAGGCCAGAGGTGTGGGGCGGCGAGAGGGTTCACCAGAGACAGCGGGGAGCAGAACAGGCAGATCAGAAATATACTGCAGAGCGGAGCAGCGGGCGAGGCAGAAGAGGTCTGCCTCACCATGGGGGTATCTCCCCAGCCGGGCGTCGAACTCGAGTCGCCGCTGCCGACAGCTCCACAGTGCAGCGCTCAACCGCTAAACCACCGGGGAGGCCCTATTCTTCTGATCCTTAATGTCCACATACTAATGGTATTTTAACTGTTTTCAGTGTTAACTATTATAATTATACTGCTGTGAAAATCCTGTTTCTGCTATTGAATTTCATAAAAGTGGGATTGTTTTGTTGAAGAGTTTTTTATGAGCTTTGGGCAGATGAACCTCCTAATTATCTTAGAACATTCTAGGTGCTTCTTAACGTCATAAATTTTTCAGGCGCTTGGAACAAGTGCCCTAGTCTTTTTCCTTTTCCTTGGTTGACATTGTGCTCAGAAGTCTGGGAGAGGAATCTGACTGCACTCTGCAACTGGAAAAGCAGATGTATGGCGGGTCTGTCTGGAGAATAGGTCTCTTTAAAGAACATGGCTGGGTGGAGAGGAGAGAGGTTCCTGGGAGGTGATCTCTCTTAAATGAGGAAAGTGGATGCCTGGATAGTAGGGGTTGCTGCTCTGAGGCACAGTGTTCTCAGGTTTATTTTTTTTTACCTTTTTTTTTAAGATTTATTTATTTAGCTGGGGTATAGGACAGTGGCATGGGGTGGCGAGAGGGCTCACTAGAGACATAGCGGGGAGCAAACAGGCAGAGCGACAGAAATACACTGCTGAGGGGAGCAGCGGGCGTGGTAGGAGAGGTCTGCTGCGCTGTGTGGGAATTTCCCCGACAGGGGGCTCGTCGCCTCTGCCCACAGCTCCGCAGCACAGTGCTTAACCGCTGTGCCACCAGGGAGGCCCTGTTCTCACGTTTAAATGAAAATGGTCCCTGATTGAACCAGTCTACCCTAGAGATTGTGAACCCCCTGAGAGAGCAACCATACTGTACAGAAGAACCTCTGCCTTCAGGGACTCATCACTCTGTTTGAGAGGTCCCTTCTGAAAGAACCACTTATGAGAATCTGAGGATATTTTTTGATCATGGATTGATATTTTTTTCCTCGCCTGAGGAAAGTGGTGCGGTCACGAAGTCTTGGGCAGCAGAATAAGGACACTCAAGAAATGGTGGATCAGATTCTAAACAGTACCTGTGGGAACACCTCTCATCAAGTGCATGGCCCAGGAGAAGAATTGGCTTAAATAAGAAAACCTTGGGAAGACAGCATGTTTCAATCAAGAAGGCGGGGTCTCAGAATACTAGTACTGTCGCTGTGAAAGTGAAACATCTTTAAATATGGGTGCAGTCAGGCAGTGTGTACGTATTACATACATTTTCAATTTCACAAGTCACTCCAGTTGGCTCTGACAATAAAACCTTTGTGAGTTTATGTGCTCATATCACTTCTGGGCATTCCCACCTTTCCCCCATCTTGTTATTAGTGGTTAGGATCAGCAAGAGGTGCCTTTTAATGTCTCTACTATCAGGTAATTCCAGTTGTCTGCTTCTGAAGAAGGAGGATGCTCTGGTACTCAGAAAAATTTCAGAACTGTTCATCCAGACCCTGTGACAGTTATGGCTCTGCCTTCATTCAGATATCTTTATCAGCACCTGAGGTCATTTACACTGTGTCACCTTGGTTGAGCTGGAACTGAGTTTCCCAGAATCCCTTTCCATGGATCATTGCATATTAGAGTTAGCCAAAGGAGGGATTTTTAGAGAATTTGAAATGCAGCCATTACTCTGCTGTGGAGATGGGCAGATGTCGATGTGCTGGCCAGAGAGGGCAGCTTATCCTCCCTTGTCTCTGCTCCATGTTCAGTGATTTTCCCTGCTGCTGACCCTGGCAATGAACATGGGCCCAGGACCATCATGTGATACTGGACTTCAAGTCCTCTGCCCTTCATCATGGATGTGCTGATTTCTATGACTGGTTTGCTAGTGACCCTGTTCATCCTGCAGCTCCCACTTCCAGATCGCCCCTTTCTCAGCATCATTGGCAATTGTGTCAGTTTTATCGCCTATAATAAATACCTTGTCCGTAACTCACAATAGTGCTGCTTCCCTACTTGAACCCTGACAGAACTGATCTTTGTTTTGAAAATCAGGGGAAAAAGTGATTTTTGGTAGATAGTTTTCCATTATTCTTCTTTATACCACAGATTCTGGAAAAATTGGTGTTCATAAATGCTTTTCATCTTCTATAACTGTTTCCGGAATCAACTTGAAGCAACAAATGTTATACAGATATTTTTATTATTAATATCATTAATCTGGCCCATAATTTCTATAAAAGATAGTAAATATTTCTTCTGGAAATTTCTTCTTGTGAAGAAACTTGTTCTTTCCTGAAAAATTATCAATTTTCTCAAGTGACTTCATTTGCAAGAGACTGGTTTAATGTTTTATAATTGTGAGCTTACACAAATAAGATTGTGAGCTTATTAGCTGCTGGTACTTGAATAAGGTCATGTGAGTGTTTTTGCATCAATATCTGGGTGTGCTATCATAAAGCTTTCTTAAAGAAATACATCTTTTAAACTAAGGCAAAATGTAGATTATTAGTCTTAAACTACAGAACAAGTAAGATATTATAACTGAATCGACTCCTTATGAAGGTAATTTTTATTTGGCTTTAAAATTTTTATCATCAACGAAGTACGTGTTAATGGTTATGAAAGCAATTAATAGCATCAATGACAAGATCAGGAGAGTGGGTTAATTTATCATTATAGTTTTAATAAAGCCTATAATGCAGTAATAGATATAATATTTTTAAAGTATGGTAATATTAAAAACAATGATTTATTAGAATTTTTTTAGAAACTAAAATTAAAATTACTCCCTTGAAAATAAAAGTGTAATTTTCGTTAAGATGTCCTTATAATCAACAAACTGTTTCAAAGAGGTATTATTTTGCTCCCCTATTATCCAAGTGAAGGAATTACCTTACATAATGTGGCAATAATTGGCTATCATATTCAACAGAAAATTTAAGGTTTAAGATAATTCCTTACCAGTAAAGGATGTCTTTATGTGAAATAATGTCTCCATGGACAACTTCCTATTTGTATCACAAAACAAATCTTTCACTTAGATTTGAAAATTGCTGTTTTAGGTTTATGCAGTTTAAATCTTTGATGGGTAACGGTCAGGTGTGGAGCCAGGTATCGCTAATGCTAAGTCAGCTTGAGGTTGTGACCCATGTTGAAGTGGTTTACTCTGATGTCTTATGTTTGAAGTTTTCTGTCTCAACTTTGATGAGCCCATATGAGACATGTGTAAAGTTGAAATAACTGCAAAATTGTCAGTCTCAGAGAGACCCTTGAACCTATGGAAATAGTGGATGCAGCATGATCTTATGCCCAGCAAACTAGTTTCTGCTTGGGGAAATAGCAGTGATCCTCTAGGAGACATTGCAGTAATGACTGAGGACAGCCAGTTCTTCAGTTTTAAGGTTGTATTCAGGGGTCAGAATGAAAAACAAGCTGGCTCATTTCCTTGGAGAAATTAGTGCTTAGACCTCTAATATGCCACTCTAATTGTATATTTATATAGGTCCATCTTTCTGTAATATCTCCGACTCTTCACTAGTCTCACCCTCTCCTTTCTCCTTACATTCCTGCAGTAGGTAAATATAAAGTACATTTAATATTCTCAGGTAGGAATTTTATCAAACCTCACGAAAGGTGATTGCCATCCTAGAAATTTCCCATGCAAGTGTGATGAAAACAGGGACTTCCAATTGTACATTAGTCAGTGAATCTTATAAGTTACAGTTCATCCAGCAAGTCAACTATTCTTGATTAAATACATAATATTTATAGCCAGCATCGTCTGCTGTGTGTCTACTGCGGCATTTACATCTAAGAAAGTACTATATTTTTAAGAGAACAATGCCGAATAAAATCAATTCAATAATACAAATATTTGATTATCACTAAGCTGTTTCAAACAAATAGTTGAAAATGACATTCTTACTGATATTTGATAAACATTCCTGATAAACATTTTCAGGCATTTACTGTGGTTCTTTTGTTTTTTTTTTTTTAAAATAACTTGATTTATATTTATTTTTTAATGTAATATTTATTTTTGTTATTCGTATCTTTTACATTATTATGTATTCCCCATAAGTTACCCACCACCTGCTCACCCGTGGAGCCATCACCATAGTCCTCCGTGCTCCTCTCCTCCCCCCTCTTGAGCCCTCCCCCTCCCCTCCTTCCCTGCTGAATGTCGCTTTCTTATTTGGCTCCCCTATATTCCTGTTATAAGTGAAACCATTCGATATTTTTCTCTTTCTTTCTGGCTTATTTCACTGATCATGATCCCCTCTAGGTCCATCCATGTTGCTGCGCATTGCATGTGTTTGTCTTTTTTGAATGCTGAATAGTATTCCATTGTGTATATGTACCACATCTTCTTGATCCAGTCATCTATTTTTGGGCATTTGGGTTGTTTCCATGCCTTAGCTATTGTAAACAGTGCTGCAGTAAACTTGCGGGTGGATGTATCCTTTTGGATTAGTGTTTTTGTGTCTTTTGGGTATATTCCCAGTAGTGGTATTGCTGGGTCATATGGAAGTTCCATTTCTAGCAGTTTGAGGAAACGCCATACAGCTTTCCATAGTGGTTGGATCAATTTGCATTCCCACCAGCAGTGTAGTAGAGTTCCTTTTTCTCCGCATCCTCGCCAACATTTGTTGTTGCCTGTTTTATT
>PVIJ01007833.1:0-79298 GCA_004024925.1 Scalopus aquaticus
GGACATCTGGGTTGCTTCCATACCTTTGCTATTGTGAATAGTGCTGCAATGAACATACGGGTGCATGTATCCTTTTGGATTAGTGTTTTTGTGTCCTTTGGGTAAATTCCCAAAAGTGGTATTGCTGGGTCGTATGGGAGCTCCATGTTTAGCAATTTGAGGAATCGCCATACAGCTTTCCATAGTGGTTGGACCAGTTTACATTCCCACCAGCAGTGTAGAAGAGTTCCTTTTTCTCCACATTCTTTCCAGCATTTTATTTGTAAAGATAAGACAGGTCTCGTTTAGTACTGAGTTCTTAGGTGTAGGTGTTTTTGTTTTGGTTTAAGTAACATAGTTTTTTATACATATATTTTAAGAAGCTAGATAGACCATCAGATTATGCACCAAGAGAAATGTCCTGGGTCCTTACTATGGGAAGGGGAAGAAGAAGAGATGTAGCCACAGAGAAGTTAAGATTTTTTTTAAATAATGAAAATTTAATAGAACCTGTCCCTGATGTTAATATATGTTATCAGCTACATTCAGCAAATATTTATTAGCACTGTACTGAATGATAAGTGCATTTTACAGGGACATTAAGTACTACAGTAAGAAATCATTAAGTAACTTATTTGTAAACATGTATTAACTAAATTTAATTAAAATAGTTACCTTGAGACTTTTAAGCTTAAGATGGCTATATTTTATGTTCTTATTTTTCCTAGTAAAATGAATGAAAATAAGCCTGACGACTCACAGAACCTAGGTAAGTAATGACTTAAAATATTTTCAAATGTAGTTTAAAATATTATGATATGTCAGTCTTGCTTTTTGTTCTACAAAAACTCTTTTTAGACTGTTATACTATAGCAGTAGTAGTTAATTCTCTGATCTATACTTTGTTCATCTATGCATATGCTAAAATAAAATACTGTGTGTATTCACTCCAACAAAAGTCTGCTTTAATAGAGAACAATTTGCAAGTTTTAGTTGTGGGGATGTAAGTATGTATCAATTGTGGCTTGTATCTGAATTAAACAACATTAATAAATATATTTTTTCTTCTTTTTGTATAATTTTTTCTTACAAAAAGAAAAATCAAGGTGAGAATATAAACAATACACAAAAATTTGACATAAAAAGGAAAACTTAAAGTGCTCAAAACAATTTTAATTAGATACAGACCTTTACTTTTAGATGTTTTTTTTGCTTCATTTATTAGTTATGAACAGTATATATTGACTTACTATCATGGGAGGTGGAAAAATTTCAATTTTTTTTAGTCTGTCACTATTTCTCCCTCGTTTACCCTTTTTAAGATTTAAATTTATTCCCTCTCAAAATATTACACTTAATACTTTATCTACTGACCATTACTAATAGAGAACATCTGTTATCCACATCGTTCTGGATAAGGAAATTTGTGCTCTGAAACCTTCTTTGCTTTCCTACTTTTTACCTACAGACTTCTATGCTAATAGTTCTGAAACGTAATAGTTTGTGGTTATCTTCATGTGTTTGCCAAATGCAAATACTGTGTATACTGTAACTTTTTTTTAACCTAAGATTGTATACATATCCCATTATTTTACCTGATTGATTCACTTTTTTATTTACATGAGTGTTTTTATTTTATTATTATAATATAATCAGTATCATTTGCTATAGCAGAAGGTGCTCTTAGTAAATACAATGAAGTTTTACTAAATTTTCAGCACTAAAGTTAAAAAAAAACAGCAAAAACAAATGAAAATAAAAGTAATCTACTTATAAAAACACACATCTGAAACCTAGTCTGTTCTGTATCCAGGTTCTCCATACTTAGAAGAGAGGAAGGGAACAAATAGGAACACACCTGTCAATAGCATATAGCAGATTGCACCTTTATTCAGTGTTAATTATGATGACACCTCTGTGTAGGCTCAGTCTACATTCCTTGTTTCTCTTATGGCTGAAAGTATAGGCACTAGGGTGAAGGAAATGAGGTGGGAACTGCTGATATAAGATGTACAATAAACAAATGGTATAGCTGGAGTTAATGTATTCAGTTACTTTTGTGTAAGAAGGGAAGTGGTACTGAAATTTTTTTTAGAGTAGGGAAAGGGATTTTCAGTTATGGCTTATCTCACTGAATTGGAGTGATGAGAGGGCAGCTATTTTAAGGAGAATATTTCTGTGTTACTTTATTAGCTTATGTGCTTACTTTCCAGTCCTGGAATCTAATTTGTGAGTAGTCTATTAACGAATACAGTACTTTTTCAACATATAATATCCAGTGTTATTCAAAGGAAATTAAACTAGCTGCTGTAATAGATAAACTTTGAAGTCTTAATGTTTTAACACAATGAAAGCATATTATGTTACGTTCAGTGTGGATTGATTAGGGAAGATGCGACACATTAGAACTGTGTAGCATGTCGTCATTTACAGATTCAAGTTCCTTTCATTTTGTATTGAATTGTTGCTTAGAGCCTCCGTTTTTGTTTTTTTTTTTAAGATTTATTTATTTATGCATACAAGCTGGGGTGTAGGTCAGAGATGTGGAGTGGTGAGAGGATTCACCAGAGACAGAGTAGGGAGCAGAACAGGCAGATCAACTGAAATACACTGCTGAGGGGAGCAGCGGGTGAGACAGGAGAGGTCTGCCACGCCATGTGGGAAGCCCCCTGGCCAGGGATTGAACTTGTGCTGCAGTGGCTCTGGATAGCTTCATAGTACTGCACCTAACCCGCTGCGCCACCAGGGAGGCCCCTAGAGCCTCAATCTTTTTAGCAAATGATTTTCTCATTGTTTTATTAGTATAAAAGATTATACTAATAAAAATTAGAAAATTTCTATACACATCAACATCATAGGATGGAAAAGATTGATAATTATAATTAATACTAACATTTCATTTTAGCCTTGTTAATTAGATATTTTATGCCATATCATTTAATCCTCTCAAAGCATAGTTTGAGGTAGAGACTATTGTCCTCATTTTTAAATTAAGGAAACAGAATCATTAAGGAAACCTGTCCAAGGTTACACAGAGTATAGAGCTGAGTTTTAATTCAGATCTCCCTGACTCTACAATTTGCCTTATAAGCATTAGTATTGTGGTAAAGTAGGTAAAAATAGAGTGAAATTTACCATTTTAGCTATTCGAAGTATAAGCTTTGGAAATGGTATTTAGTGCATTCAGGGTGTCACTGGCTAGGTCTGGAATGCTTTCATCACTCCTCAAGGAAAATACTTTATATCTGTTAGGAAGTCACTTCTCATTTCCACTGTTCTCAGACCCTGGAAGCCCCCAATCTGCTTTTTTGTCTATCTCTGAATTTACCTATTCTGGATAATGTAATCCTGTATGTAAATGGAATCATAATTGTGCTTGGTTTCTTTTACTTAGCATGTTTCCAGACTCAGCTACATGGTAGCATGTGTCACTACTTTCCTTTTTACAGCTGAATTATATTATCTTGCATGCATATATACTGTATTTTGTTTATCTGTTCATCCATCTCTTCATGGACAGTTTGCTTTTTTTGTTTGTTTTCATTGTTCTTTTTTAAAGGAACTCAGTACCCATCCCAAGGCTGAGTCTTTTTTTCTTTTTTTTTTTAAATTTGTTTCTGTGTAGAAGAACTGGAATGTAGGCCAAAGTTTCAGGGGGTGAGAGGATTCACCAGAGACAGAATGGGGAGCAGAACAGGCAGATTTACTGAAATATACTGCTGAGGGGAGCAGCGAGCAAGACAGGAAAGATCTGCTGCACCCTGTGAGTTAGCTCTGGCCTGGGATCAAACTCCGGTGATGGCAGTGATAGTACTGAGACTTAATTAACCCCTACGCCACCAGGGTGACCCCCTGTTTTCTCTTTCTGGCTGTTGTGAACAGTGCATAAACATTAGTTTCTAGATGTTTGAATATTATTTTCAGTTCTTGGGTATACCCAGGAGTGGAATTGTTTTTTCATGGTAACTATGCTTAACTTTTTGAGGAACTGCCAGACTATTTTCCAAATTGTCTTGCCATTTTATATTTGTATCAGCAACGTTTTAGGGATTCCAGTCCTGCCATCATTTGTTATTATCTGACATTTTGATTATAACCAAAGAGATATGAAGAGATAATTCATTGTGGTTTTGATGTATATATTTCCTTAATGACTAATAATATTCAGCATCTTTCGATATTCTATTGGCTAGTTGTATATCTTCTTTGGAAAAATAATGCCCATTTTAAAATTTGGTCATGTTTTTGTTGTTGAATTGTAAGACTTTCTTATAGATGGTAAATATTGCATCCTTATCAGTATATGTTTTCTAAATATATTCTCCTACATTTGTCTACATTCTGTAGATTGTCTTTTCACTGTTGATAATGGCTTTACTGATAATGACTTTTATTAATATTTTGATATCATGACATCTAAAACACCATTGTTAAATCCAAGATTATGAGTATTTACCCTTGTGTTTTCTTATGCATTTTTATAGTTTGAGCCCTTACATTTAGGTTTTTTTTTAAATTAGTTTTGCATTAATTTTTATATATGGTGTGAGATATGGGTTCATTTCTATTATCTTGCATATGGCTATCCATTTGTCCCAGTGCCACTTATTGAAGACTATTTTTTTACCCATTGAATTGTCTTGGCCTCCTGTTCAGAATTAATTAACAAAATGTGTAGGTTTATTTCTATACCCTTGTACATTGATATGTGTGTTTGTGTGTGTGTGTGTGTGTGTGTGTGTGTGTGTGTGTGTGTGTATGGCCTCACACCAACACCATTTCTTGATTTCTGTAGTTGTGTCATAAGTTTTGAGTCTTCTCTTTTTTCCCTGGGTGAGTCTAGTAAAAGGTTTCTCAATTTTGATTTTTTTTTTTCAAAGACCAAAAGAACTTTTTCATTGAAACTATAGTTTTCTCTTCTCTGTTTCATCTATCTCTACTCTTTATTTCCTTGCTCCTGCTTGTTTTGGGTTTAGTTTGCCCTACCTCTTCAGTTCTTTAAAGTTAAATTTAGGTTTTTGATTTGGAATCTTTTTTCATGAAGGCTTTCCCAAGCCTAAAGACCTGTCAGAAATGAAATCTTTCCTGGGTATGCATTCAGCACTAGGCATATGCATGTCCTCCTGTGCTTTTCAGCAAGAGCTTTCAGAGCCCTTCATCTCCCATGTATACCCTGCTCCTCGCCTTTTCTTTCCAGGTCTTTTTGATCTTTGACTTGCTTACTCTGTTATACTTTGTTCAGGCTGCTACAGCTGTCAATAGTATGTATGTCTTAAATTGACAAATGGTCCAGCTCCAGCCCTGAGAAAGTTCTGAGAAATGTCAAACAAGGGAAAATATCTGAGACTGTCCTTCAGGGAGCCACCACACAAATCAGAACAATCAGATTTCTCTGACAGCAGGTCCATATTACCTTCTCTTGGACACTCCACACCAAGAGCATGAATCATGGTACCTAAGACCATGGTTCAGCTGAAGAGTGGAGTATGGTAACAGTAGGTGAGTTAGAATGTCACAAAATTCTCATCAGAATTTGATGAATTTTTTCTCATTAAACATTTTCCTGATTTTTTTAAATTAGATTACAGTTTCTGAAAGTTAATTTCTGACTGTTTCTTATAGTTTAATCATTGCTTTCTTGGAAGAAGAGCGTTATTAGAGTTCATTCCCTAACCCATTATTTTCAGTAATTTTACTTTTCAAGTTGCCTTTTATTTTATTTTATTTTGGTAAATTTGGTTTAAAATTTTGTATATGGTTTAGCAATATATGATCACCCCTTTCAGGTGTATGTTACTACACCACACCCACCACCAAAGCACCCATAGTCCATTGGGTTGCCTCACCCCTTTGCTCTTGTACTCCCCCTCTGTCTCCAGTAGCCTCAATTCTAGTCATAATTCTGGGACTTGTAATTGGTTTGGTTTTATCAGACCCTTTGTTTTGTTTCTCTATATTCCATCTATAAGTGACACCATCTGGGATTTGTTTTTCTCCTGATTTCATTTAGCATACCCCCTACCCCCACCTCAGTTCCATCCATGATATCACAAATGGCAGGAGGGGTTTTGTTTTGGTTTTTTTAATAGCCAAGAAATACCTCATTATGTATGTATACAGTGTCTTAATCCACTCATCTGTTTTGGGGCACTTACATTGTTTCCATAGTGTGACTATTATGAATAGTGCTGTTGCCATTTAAACTGCACACTGGCATTCATCAAAAATTAAAGAGAGAAGAAGTGAAGTCACATTGTTTTAGAAGTACATTTTAGAGTAGCTTTTTCTGCCTGCTTGTGTCTATACAAGTATCTTCTTCTCCTTTCCTTTTCCAAATAAGCCTGTCCTTTTAAGATGTTAAAAAAAATGTAGGTACCTAGGTTTTCAGTAGGTTACTGATAACAATATATTGTAGTTTGTTCTCTCAGAAAGAATTGAATACCTCAATTGAGAGAAGCACCAATATCGCTAAGTTTTAAGTTTTAAAAATATTTTTATGGCTATTTGCTTTTCTCACTCTTAGCTTGTGTCTTCTGTCGAAAAAATGATGACTGTCCTAATAAATATGGAGAAAAGAAAACTAATGAGAAATGGAATGTTACTGTACATTACTATTGTTTGGTGAGTATTATTTATAATTAAAATCTAGAAATTTGATAGTCTGTTAAAGAAGAGAATTAGAATTAGATCTTGGTGGATGGTTTCTGAGAATTGGTAAGTCATTTAACTTCTTTGGATCTCATTTTGCCCAAACATGAAAATAAGACTTTTTATTTATGAAATTCAAAGATTCTGAAATTACTTGGTATGTATAAAGACTCATCATCATTACTGTTTATTTTTGTCTAATTCTTTTAGGCCTTAAGTGGAAAAAAAGAGAAAGTGGTAGGTCTCTAAGGGAATTGTTCTCTTTACCACTTTGTTTCCATTGTTGCTTAGTGATAAACCTGTTTGAAGTTTAGGTTTAGAAGAAAAGTATTTTACTTTGCAGAGAACCTGGAATGATAAATTCTAACTAAAAGTAGTATGTGTGGAAAAGGAAATAAGTGAGTATATGGATTACTCAAAAGAAATAAAAATTAATATCATACTGAGTCTTCCCTCACCAGCTTCTCATCTCAGTGAATCTGTGCCTTCGGATATTAGTGACTCCAATACAGCTTTAGCATGGCAGGGTTACATACTACATACTATTTCTTAACACTGTTATTTTTTATATTGTTATGAAACAAATTATCCTGAAATTTAGCAACTAAAGCAGCATCTATTATCTCAAATTCAGGGCCTAGTATCTCCAATTCATTGTCTCTCTGGGGTTACAATTGAGATGTCATCCAGGATGTAGTCATCAAGGCTTGTATGTACTGGAAGATATACCTCTATGGCTCACTCACGTGGCTTATCACCTCTGTTCATCCTTCCAATTGCAAGAGGCCCCACTCAGTTCTTTATCTCCTAGGAACTTCTGTAGGTCTGCTCACAGTGTGGTATCTGACTTCCCCAAGCAGGTGTTGAGAAAGGAGAGGTAGCGGAGAAGGATAAGTATACAAAGACAACAATATGATGTAGTCTTCACAGTCCATACTTTTACTGCTGTCACTGTTGAATTAATTCTGTGTGTTGAAAGTGCCACATTATCTAGTCTTATACACAAGTTGAGGGAGGCAATTAGAGCCCACCTCTTGAAGGAGTATCAGCATATCTGTGGACATATTTTTATACCCACTACAACATCCATGTTAAAACTCTAGCTACTTCCTTGAGAAACCATCTACTGTTTACCCTAGTGAAATAGACTTGTCCACTGATTTAGGCTCCCTAACTGGTTTGCTTGTATAGATGCCACAAGATTAGAGCCAAAACCTAACTATTTTGTACAAAGATTTAGGTGAGCATGAAGTTGACATTCCCAAATATGTTTGTAACTTGGAGTCTATTTTATTTTGTAGCACACACACAAAAGAAAACTTCATTTTTTTAAAAGAATTTCTTTTACTTTACATGCAGTAGAATTAGGAGTTTATTTTTTATTAGTTGGTAGGTTATTTTCTTAACTTATTCTAAAGTAAAATATATCACTTGTGGTTTTCTTTAGATATATTATACTGATTAAAAGAATCCTCTTTAATCACAAATTTGAAACATTTTTTAATTTGGTACATTTAAGTTTACAATTACATCAAAATTTCCCTTGCATTCTGTCTTATTTTATTAACATATAAAAATTTTAAAAATACTAACCCTTGGCTCAACCCTTGTAAAGATTCTATTTCATTGTGAACAGGAAAGTATAGTAAGTAATAGAATGTTAGACCTAAAAGACTTAGAGACAATCAAGTTCAGTATTTTTATTTTTGTTTTTAAGGAAAGAGATATTAAATTGTTTGCATAGGAGTTCAGAAAGTTGAACACAGATTCTGGTTGTGAAGAAAGCCAGGATTTCTTATTCATGGTTCCATGCTTTTTCTTGATTGAGATGCCATAACATATTTAAACTGAAGTTAATGTCTGATTTTTAAAATTCAAACATTTTGTGTTAGCTACAATTTAATAGGTTTCCTTGTAAACCTGCCTTTTATGACTCATAATCCAACTGGATTTAAAATTAGCTTGAAGTACAACTGATACTCTGAATTGCCTTCATAGTACTTACTATTACTACATTTATATTTTTCGGTATTTGCCACTCTTTTTCCCTAAAACTTAATTACAGGTTTTTTTTTTTTTACTTTCTTCTTTACTCCTTCCTCTTTTCTAGAGTACTTTAAGAAACTTAGTACAGTTGCATGAACTATCTTCCAAATATCTTATCTTCCAATTATCTTATGAATTATCTTCCAAATCAAAGAATGTGAGTAGCCTCTTACTTAAACCATTAAAATAGTGATGATGGATAAGAGGTGCTTGAAAATTGAGGTTTTTATGTCTACTTTTCTTGGAATGTTATAGATATGTATTTTTTTATTCCAAACAAATTTCTTAGAGTTAATTTTCTAATTAAGAATATATTCATAGTTGATGTCAAGTGGAATTTGGCAAAGAGGTAAAGAAGAAGAAGGAGTTTATGGTTTTCTGATAGAAGACATCAGGAAAGAAGTGAATAGGGCTTCTAAACTGGTAAGTAAAATTTTACTTGTTACAGTAAGTACCATACATTTTGGTAGTACTAGGCTAGTCCTTTCCATCAATTTCTCTATTAAAATTTATAAGACTTTGATTTTATATTCCAATACTTACATTGTCAAATACAGTAAATTTTAGAAAAACATTTTGTGTTTTTATAAGTGAGAGTTTAACAGACCCTGGATAATATATATGGCATTATTGATTTCATTTTCTTATCTTATCCCAACCTATCCATCATTTTACTCACTCTTACTATCAGAATTAGGACCTTATTTCTACTTTACTGTTCTTCAAGCCTTCAATTTGAGTCAATCCAGCCATCCATCCTATTTTCATCCTAATACTTCAGTTGCTAGGTTAGAACTATGGCTTGAGGTGGAAATTACAGAACTGTACAGGCCATACAGACTACAGTTTGTGATCCCCACAGAAGGGTCTTGTGACCCTTCTGTGAAATTGTGTGCTTGTGTTCAATGCCTTTGCCTATTTTCCAAGTATTCTAAACTTTAACCCCTTTAATAAGTTATAATTTGTGAATCTTCTTTATGACAGCTACTGTATTATATGCAGGGAAAGAATTATAGTTCATGCGGTCTGTGTAGAAATACTAAGAGAATGAGAAGGTTAAAAACATAGGGAATTCTGTTCAGAAAACTTGGTGCTGGAATTGATAATTTCCATAGTGGAACAGTTTTGGATAGTAAGAAAATTCATTATTTTACAGGGAGATAAAGAACATTGACACATTATAGTTGAGGAAGTTAAAGGTGATTTCATCGATGCAGAAGTTTAAAATTAAAATAATTAAAATACAGAAAAGGGGGCCAAAGAATTTTGGTGACAGGATAGATATCGTCAGACTCAAAAGATAGTTTTTTTTTTTTTTTAAATATGTAGAATAGTGGCCTATAACTGCAACTGCACTCTAAAATAATAGTTTGTTTTATCCCCCTTCTTGCCCCTCTCTACATCCCACTCTTAACTCCTTAACAAGTCTGGAAATTAAGAATAGGAAAATAAGCAGCTTCATTCAAGAAATTCTATAAGGGAAGTATAAAATGACCTTTATTTTAGTTGAGGCAAAGAAGTAGAGGCAATTAGTTTTGAAGATATTGAGGATGCAAGGGGGTTGTTGATAAATTAGTGGTTCTAAAGCACAAGGGAAAACCTTGGGCAAGAAAGATTAGAGTGGCATTTGTCTAAGGGTCTTGTGAGTGTATTAGTAGCAAAATTCCTCAGCTTTCTGGATGACAGTGAACCTGTTGTAAAAGATGGCCTTTAAAATTGTCCTTATGGTTTGGAAATAACATCTGAATCCTCTCTGAATATATTTTGAAAATATTTTGATCCTAAAGAGGTGTCTCCATTTATGACCTTACTAGAATTGCATGTTAGTTTATTGGGACAGCCTCGCTGCAAGGTACTCTACATTCTGCTGCTATTTAAGGGGTCTTAGCAGTTAAAACTATATAATCCCTTTATCAATGACCATTATAATGGTCATCCTATGGTTCTACGATGTTCTAGATAGTTCTCTGTATTTTAGTAATGATTGATTCATCTAATAGTCTTTCTGTTTATATACCACTATTATATTTTAGTTAGTGGAAACAGAATTATTTTCATTTCCTAGGGTTGCCATAATATATTACCACAAACTGGATTGCTTAAAACAAATTCTCAAAATTCTGGAGATGAGAATTTAAAAAATCAAGCTGTCAGGATTGAGTCCTTCTGTAAACTCTGAGGGAGAATCGAATCTATGCTTCTCTCTAAATTTCGGGTGACTCCTGACAACCTTTTACATAATTTGGCTTGTGGCAGCATAATTCTATTCTCTGCTTTCATCTATACATGACCTTCTTCTTTGTTCCTAAACTTTCCCTCCCCTTTCTCTTAGAAGGACTCCAGTAGTTTGAACTAGGGGCCACCCTAAATCCAGCTTTATCTCATCTTGAAATACTTAATTTACTTAATCTGCACTCTACAAAGACCTTATTTCCAAACAAGGTTACATTCTTATGTACCCAGAACTAGAACCTGAACATAACTGTTAGGAGTCACTATTTTAACCTATTAAGAGTGTAGAACATTTTTTCATTTGGTTAAGATATAGTGATATAGCTATTTTTTTTTTTTACACATTAGTTTTTTAGTATTGTTTTGCTGTTCTCCTTGGTGAATATTAGTAGAACTTGCTATCAAGACTCAAATGAGGATTCAGGCATAGCCATTATGTTTGTAAACTCTTCATATTAAAACATTTTATTTAGCAAAATAACAAGGAAAGTCTCTTCTTTCTCTGTCTTATCTACGTGTTGGGTTAGAGATACATATCAGAAATTGTTAGGAGAATCTTTGTTGTCTTTAGATTGTTTTGGTATAGAACAATTTTTTCAGGAAATTTAATATACCACCAGCTGTTGTGTGATAAAAAAACAATTTTCATATTTCCCCCAAGAAATAGTCATTATACCTTGGTCATATGATAGTATTCAAATTTTGTATGTTATAATTCCTATTTCTATATTTTCTTCTAGAAATGCTGTATTTGCAAGAAAACTGGTGCTTCAATTGGATGTGTTGCACCTCGATGTAAACGAAGTTATCATTTCCCATGTGGACTTCAGAGGGGATGTATTTTCCAATTCACTGGCAATTTTGCGTGAGTTAACTTACTGTTGTATGTGAAAGATGGATGTTTAAAGAAAAGTGGAAAATAGATACTGTATCACAAAAATATGTAATTCCTTGTAAATTTTCTTTTCAAAACTGCACCAGGTTTTTACATAAATACTATATAATTTCTTCCCTCCTTGTGGAGTCATTTCTGTCTGCAAAGTCTTAAAAATTGCCTTGCCTCAAATGGACTTAATTATTGATTCTTTAACTTTCATTCTAGACTATGATACAGAATTGTGAATTTATACATACACAGTGAAAAGTTCTACCTTATATATTCTAAATTTATGTCACTGTTTAGATTTAATAGTCTACTTTTCTTTCATGGGGTCGTATGTATTTCTCATTGAGTGAATTAAAGATATGTTAATTTGGTAGAATCCAAAAAAATAAATATTAAGCCCTGGGATGCCCCTGAAAATAATTGCTTCCTGAGTACAGCTTTAAACACCAAGACTTTTTGAGTTTTAGTATTTCATATCATGAGTGTTCTTTTTCTTTTAGTCATATTCTTGACCTATTTAATGGCTTGTCACCATGTGAGGAAACTACAGTTTAGAAAATACAATTGGAGATAAATTTTTAGTGGATTAAGACATAATTATTTGTATTTTACTGGTTATAGGACTTAATACCAGTTATATGAATTAACATATTAAGTTCCTAAAACTTTGTACAGCATTGAGTACAATGGTTTGTATTATCCAATACTCTATTGTTAGCACACATGGGATTCTCAGTATAATACTAGTTATTGAAATTCTCTGAGGTAAGTCTTAGTACCAAAAGGCTCATGTTTAGAAAGTCCAGCTCTTCTTGGTCATAGATTGTGAGCCTGATTTATTTTTGTTAAGGTTTCAATCTTACTGTAAGTTAATGATGAAAAAGACATGAAAGAATTTTCTCTTATAAATGTGAATTGTAATGCTAGCCTAGTAGTGCTTTGTAATTTATTAGATGTTATTTTAAATAATTTCCTTTTTTAGGTCATTTTGTTGGACCCACCGACCTGTTCAAATAATTACAGCTAATAATTATAGAGATTCCTTACCGTGTACCATTTGCTTGGAATTTATTGAGCCTATTCCAACTTATAGCATATTACGAAGTCCCTGTTGTAAGAACGCTTGGTTTCATAGAGACTGTTTACAGGTAAGACTGATAGAATACTTGTTGCTTCCTGATTTGAATTTTAATTGGAAAAGATTTGATCTGTGTATTTTAGCTCTTACTACATTGTAACTTTTTAAGTTATTTTATGTGTACTATATTTTAATATGTACTTTATATTCTGTCTTTTAAATATTTAAATATTTGTTGTTTTTACCCAGGGATTTTGTTTGTATTTCGTAGTAAATAAATCACAGGTTTGAATTCCCAAGTTCATTTATATATGTAAGTTACCAAGATATGTGAAATGATAATTTAACTCTCAGCTAACATATTTAAATGTTAAAAGAGACTTTTTTCTAAAATTGATACTTTGTCTTAACTTCTTCACAGGGAACTGATTACTGTTTAATGAAATAAAAGTATTAGTTCTTTGATAGTCAAGGCAAACCTGGCAACAAGTTTTCAAGTAAATGAAAGACCCCAGTTATTAATAATTTCAAATATATAGTATGCATTGGTAAAAGAGCCAGCTGATAAATTTATAGTTTATAACATGGCAAATAACAAAGGATTTGCTTAAGTTTAACTCTGGTTACTAAAGCTTGGCTTTTATTGTTTAGTAAAATGAAATGTTGTTATTGATTATAAATTATCAACAAAAGTAGCTTTTGAGGTTAAGAGATAATGTAAACTCCCATGGTCCTCCTTGGTGGCACAACAGTTGAGTGCTGTGCTGTGGAGCTGTCAGCAGCAGTGGCGACACGAGTTCAACGCCCGGCCAGGGAGATTCCCACATGGCCGCGGCAGACCTCTCCTGCCTCGCCCGCTGCTCCCCTCAGCAGTGTATTTCCGCCAGTCTACCTGTGCTGCTCTGCACTCTGTCTCTGGGGAACCCTCTCGCTGCCCCACGCCTCTGTCCTGTACCCCAGCTTGTATGCATAAATAAATAAATCTTTAAAAAAAAAGAGAGAGATAATATAAACTCCCTTATGTTTCATTAAAGTCTTGAAAAACAGAACCAGCATCAAAGTAATAAGATTTTCTTGATTGATTACTTTTTATTCTTTACATATGAGCCTTTGAAATATTATATTTAGGATTATTCAGTTAAAAGTAGCAGGATGGAACCTATTTTACTAGATAGTAGAAATTCTGCTAATTCTTGCAAAGAAGTATTTGTAAAAGGAAATAGGGAGTTAAATTCATAAACAGTGTTGTAAAGTGTTATTTATACCTATTGAGAAAGAAGTTCACATTATATCAGTCTTTAAAAAGTGATTTATCTTAATTAAGGGATTGTATTTAAATGGATTTAATTGCTATGAAATATATCATCTTGTTAACGTTGTAAAAGTATGTTATTTTGTAATAGTATATAACAGTAAATTGTTTTAATTTGGTGATGCTATGACAAGTAAATTTGCCTTGTTTACATGTTAATAATGAAAGAACGTTCTCAAATTTAATCTCCCTGGGCTTTCTGTGAACACCCTGAAAATACCAAGTTTCTTATTCTATCTTTAAAAAGTAGAAATAACATTACTAACAAAAAATGTAGGTCTGTTTTTTGCAAATATAACAAAATCAGAGTCACATGGACACCTGTCTGTGATATAAATACTAATAAGCAATTGTTACCTGAATAGAGAAGACAAGACATTAAAGGAGCTCTAGAGATACTTATATATTAGAATTTTAACTGAAATAGTAAATGTAGTTTAACCTGTCTAGATAACTGTTAACAATACCTAAGAAACCACTTTTAAAATCTCTACTTCATTAATATAAAAGAAGGAATAAACCTCTGCAATCGAATGAGAATTATGTGTTTAAGCAAGTTTCATTATTTGCAATTACTACAAATGCTGTATACATTGTTATTTTGTGTGAATGAAAACCTTTCACTATATATCTACAGATATATCATTATTCTTATTCACTGTTAAATTTCCTGAGTGTTACTGTGATCTTACTGATAAAGGAACAGGACCAATCTACATCCTACCAATGTGCTAGAGTTCCTTCACTTCCAAGTTATTTGAACATGAATTTCTCTTTCTTCACTTCTTTTTATACCATCCACAAATCATCCCCTAAGTCTTACCAGGTCTACATAATAGCTATTTTTTTCTGTATCATTATTTTGCTATTTTTTTTATTAGGATTTTGGGACTAAATTTTTACTCCATATGTGCACATATTCCATTCACCCTCCACCAAACTACCCATGACAATATCCTGTCTATTCTATTCCCCATTCGCTCTTCTGTTTCCCTCTTGTAACTAGAACATATTTTTCACTAAGTCTTAAGATTTGTTTTTCCTATATTTTGCCAGTGTATATTTTTTGGTTATTTATATTTCACTGGTAAGTGAAACCATCGATATATGTCTTTCACTTAATGTCTTACTTCACTTAGCATAATCACCTCGAAATCTGTCCACTTTGTTCCAAAAGGTACTACTTCATCTTTTTTAATACCTTTAATTGTGTAGTATCTTATTGAGTATATAGTCAACAAACTCTTTATCCATTTGTCTATCAGCAAGCATTTGGGTTGGTTCCATACTTGGCAATTGTGGCAATTAACTGTGCATGTTTGTGTGGGTTTATCTTTGGGCTTTCTATTTTATTCCATTAGCATGAGTTTCTTTTTTTGTTCCAGTACCATTCTGTTTTGATTACTGTTGCTGTGTTGTTTAGTTTGAAGTCAGGGAGTGTTACTCCCTCTTGTTTTTCTTCTTTCTTTCAAAATTGCTTTAGCAATTCAAAACCTGTTACATTCCATACAAATAATTGTTTGATTTCTTTGAAAACAGTCATTGACATTTTAATAGGTATTATGTTGAATCTGTAAATTGTTTGAGATAATATGATCATTTTAATGATGTTTATTCTTCAGTCCTTGAACCTGGGATATTTTTCCATTTCTTGTGTCTTTTATTTCCTTTAACAGAGCCTTATAGTTTTCATTGTATCAGTTCTTCACCTTCTTCCTTAACTTGATTCCCCAGTATTTCATTCTTTTCAATATCTTTGGTGACGAACTCTTTATTCCTGGATCTACATTCTAGGATCTTATACCTGCCTACTGCCTTTAATTGACCTTCCAGTAGTTCATGTAGAATATTTAATATTAAACTATTTAATACTGTTGTTTTAAAGTCTTTGTCTGGTAGGTCCTCTATTTCTGTATCCCTTAAATATGACCTGAAACTTCTGTTCTCTTTTTCATCTTTGTTCAGATGTTCCTTATTTCCTAGTCATGTGTATTGCCTTATTTGTTTTTTGTGGTTGGGATATTGTGGATTTAGTTTGTTTTTCCTTAGTTTTCCTTGGTGTGAGGTGGAAGTGGGAAGGGAATCTGAGGCTTAAAATACTCAGTCTCAGTTTTGTTGAGGAGTGAGGTTTGTCACCTCCACCTTGTCTTCATTCTACAACAAGCTCTGTTTGGTGCTTCAGTTGTCTTATTCCCACTCTGCCTCTGTGCTGCTCCATTCTGCCATGGATCATGATTTGTGAAGCTTGAATCTCCTAGTCAGAGGGACTAGATATGGTCATTCTCTAGATTCAGTTGGGCCTGACCAGCAGAGAGCACCTGAGTGGGCTTTGTGCCCTGTAGTCCACCTATGGTCATAAGCAATGGCTGCCATCACTGCTGCTGCACCTCCAAAGGACTCTGGCTGTAAGTGCTGCCTGCCTTCTTGAAACTTTGCAAGAGAGTAGTAAAGTTCTCTTACCAATCCCTCCCACTGCTATTGGTCCCATATTGGGTCCTGCCCCACTCTGATCTCTTGCATTGGAAGAGGGTTGGGAAGTGAGCTTTCCTTGCCCATATTGTGTCTCAGAACTCAGTGTCCCAGGCCAGAGCCACACAGTGTCCAGCACCCCCTTTCTGAAAAGTCCGACTGAAGTTCACTGTGCCCTGAGAGTACCCCTTAGGGCCAAATAGGCTGGACATCTACTGTCCTGGACACACTCCCCACTGCCTGCTTTGTTTTCTTCCCCTGTGGTATGCCACCAACCTTAGTGCAAATTTTTTATTGGAAAGACCTACGACTTTAGAGAACTTCCATATCTTCCTTTATGCAGTTTGTTTGTTTGTTTGTTTTTAAGTTTTTAGAAGAGGAAGTTATCCCAACCTCTATTCCACCATCATATTGGTCTTTACTGATATCTTTTGCATTAAACTCTCTGCTTGATTTAACTTCAGATACTTGTTAAAGCTAGACTTTTAGTGGAGCCTGCTCACTCACTTTCCCCGTCATTCCTTATTCTTTATCTGTTCTTTACACTACTACTGCCTTTGATTGACTTATCTAGCCTTATAATTTAGTTCATTATGGCAAACATGTAACTCCTAAGTTAGTTCCTTAATCACATGTGCTCTCTCTCACCACTGAGACTTAATATATGCTCTTCCCTAATTTTTTTTTTCCTGGCAAACCCCCGTTTTTCCAAATATGGTGAGTTGACCTCACCATCTCTGTGACATTTTATCAAGTTCTTATATAAGCTTAGTACTTCTTCTTCTCTCTCCCATATGTATACTTTAAAAAAAAAATACTTTCAGTGTCTATTATAATTGATACCCGTCTATGTACCCAAGAATTAGTTGAAGTTGGATCTCAGTCATTTTATGTTTCTACTTTTAGTATAAAGTATAGTGTTTGGGTTTTATGGTAAGATATACATACTTGTTAAATGAATGTGTGCTAATTTTTTAAATTAGGGATTGGCTACTCTTTTGTAGGTTTATAGTTGTCTCCTTCTGAGTGCCCTCTTACAGCCTCCATAATTGTATTTGCTGAGGCAGTTAGAATAGGTTTTATACTTCTCTCTTTGAATGAAAACTAACTTAGAGATTGAGTTACAAGCAGAACTAAGGATACTTTGTATGTAACACTAATTTGAACATCCTTCCTAGATAAGGATTTTTACTGTTTTGTTAATACAGAGTGATGGGTAACACAATACTTGGGACCAAAACTGACATTGATACCAAAGATTAAGACATATGGGAGATAAATGTAAAAAAAATAATAATAATAATAAAGAATAGTCTATTCATAGGCTTAATTTTTTAACCAGTGGGAGGAAAAAAATCTAAATTTTATCAGTAGAATAGATTTATCAAAGGTTGAGAACTACTTGCATAGAAAATAAGTTTTCAAAATATGTTAAGGAAAATTAGTGCTTGTTCTGTCAGCAGTATAATTTATAGCCTAATAGCTTGTTCAACTGTTAACAATTTTCTATTTTCCACTGTAGGTACAAGCAATAAATGCAGGAATGTTTTTCTTTAGGTGCACAATATGCAATAATAGTGATATATTTCAGAAAGAAATGCTGAGAATGGGAATTCATATTCCTGAAAAGTAAGTAACGTTTGGCCTTTTGACAAAATGATGTTTTGAATGTAGGACTTAATAACAAAGGAAATAATCATTTGTGTCTTGATTGTGAACCGGGGTAAGCAGCCATTTCAAATAGGAACAGGTAAAACTATCCCTTCTTTTCTCCTCCTCCCCGGATGATCAGTTCTTAAGAATAGGGTCTGTGACTTAAATGTTAGTTGATTTTTAGTCTCTTAATAAATACCTCAGTTGTATGTAATAATTGATTGATTGATACATAAGTATAATAGACTTCAAAATGGTATGTGTAAATTATTCAAGAGAATAAAGATATTTAAAATGTATGAGAAGAATTATCTTAATATTTAAAGATAAGGAATCCAGAAATAGTGATACTAAACTTAAAATATAAAAGTTAGAAGTGAAATATTGGGGAAAATATAGCTTTAGAAAGCTTCTACTTAATTTTTCATTTAACATTAAAAAATTTATTGTGAGACTAACTGTAGGATAAAAGACACTAATGGATATATATCGTGAAGAGGATGAATAATCCTAAAGGAAGCAATTTTTATTGTTCCCTAAGTGAAAGTTTATGTTTTTAGACTTCATTGTCCTTTTGGTAATGTTTTAGGTCAGAGTTTTTTTTATTTGCTGTATTTTCAGAGATGCATCCTGGGAATTAGAGGAAAATGCTTATCAAGAGCTTCTGCAGCACTATGAGCATTGTGATGTCCGAAGATGTCGTTGCAAAGAAGGGCGAGACTATAATGCACCTGATAGGTATATCTAGAAGTTAGTTGTGCTTAGTGTCCTTAACTTGATGTGAGCAAGTTGGTTTTCTAACTTGTAGTTTTGCATTATTATGTTTGAAACTCTAACTTGAGATGAGGCATATTTATTAAGCAGATATTAACATTTGTTTTACAGAGAAATTGCAGTCAGTATACTTATAACTTATTTCTGTGGTATATTTTTATAAGATTGTATTTTCTAGAGCTGCATTGTCCTATATGGTAACCACTTGCCACATGTGACTTTTGAGCACTTGAAAAGTGACTATTCTAAATTGAGAGATGTTGTAGGCACAAAGTACATACTGAAGACTTAAAATTTGTCTTAGTTTGCTAGAACTACTGTAACCAAATACCACAAACTAGTTGACTAAAGCAGTAGAAATTTGTTCCTCACAAACCCGAAGGAGTAAAGGTATTTGGAGGTTAGATATCCACTGAAGCCTCTTCTTGATGTACACATGGCTCCCTGCTAGCTGTGTCCTTACATGATTTTCTCTCCATCTGTGTCCCTATCTCCTTTTCTCCTAAGGTTACCAGTCATATTGGATTAGGTTCCATCCATATGACCTCATTTTATTTTTTTAACTTTATTTATTTTTTAAAGATTTGTTTATGCATACAAAAACTGGGGTGTAGGCCAGAGGTACAGGGAGTAACAGGATTCACCAGAGACAGTGGGGAGCAGAACAGGCAGATCTACTGAAATACACTGCTGAGGGGAGCAGCAGCTGAGACAGGAGAGGTCTGCTGCGCCATGTGGGAAGCTCCTTGGCCTGGGATCACACTCATGCTGCAGTGGCTGCAGATAGCTTCATAGTGCTGAGACTCAGTGCGTCGTACCACCGGTGTGGTCCATGACCTCATTTTATTTAACTGATCACTTTATAAGCTCTGTTTCCAAATATAATCATGTTTTGAGGTATTAGGAGTTAAAACTTCAATACATGAAATTCAGAGGGACACAATTCAGCCCTTACCAGTAAGAAGAAAATTATTTAAAATATATTAATTTTTGTAGTGATTACATGACGAGCAAAATGATAATATTTTGGGAATATTCAAATTCATTACTAGAAAATGTTATATATTTATATATGCATACACACTTTTTATGTGCATTGAATTTCTACTAAATGGTACTATTCTAGAGGCTAGTTGAACTAAATTAGTCTAGCAGTGTTTATTTTTGACCACTCTACAAAGAATTTGGCATTTAATTTTTTTAATTACCTTTGTAATCAAAAATATAAAAAGTCAGGGCCTCCCTGGTGGCACAGTGGTTAAGCGCTGCACTGTGGAGCTGTCGGCAGTGGAGATGCGAGTTTGACACCCTGCCAGGGAGATTCCCATATGGCACGGCAGACCTCTCCTGCCTTGCCTGCTGCTCCCCTCAGCAGTGTATTTCCGTCAGTCTTCCTGTGCTGCTTCCCTCTCTGTCTCTGGTGAACCCTCTCGCTGCCCTCACGCCTCTGGCCTTTACCCCAGCTTGTATGCATAAATAAATAAATCTTTAAAAAAAAAAAAAATATATATATATATATAAAATGTGAGTACTTACTGGCTCTAATCTTAATTAGCAGTCATTTTGTGCTTTCTATGTACACTATGCTGTGTTGAATACTAGAAATCAAGAGTACCTTCATTTTTTATGATAGGGAATAAAAATAAGTTATTTTTATCAAAATTTATATTTTTGGAAATAATAAGGAAATTTTGGTCATTTTTTATCCCAGTTATACAATCTTATTTAACATGGTAAACTAAAGATTAAAGTGTAAAGCAGAATATTGGGAGCCTTGTTTCTCATGGTAAGTGATTTGACTGGATAAGCTACTACTTGTTGTGAGACTCAGCTAAGTTCTCACTAGCTCTTCCCTCACCTGATTCCCCATTCTGGGCTGGGTTTTATTCATTGTGTTTATTCAAATATAGTTAATATTATTTGTCTTTTCTATTAGACTAGAAATTCTTTAAGAGCAGAGTCCTCATTTAAGATGTCAAGTAATATGTATTCTTGCTTATTTTACTTGATTTGGCAACACTTTATTCATTTGTAAACAATAATAGTAATAGTGTCAAGGGTTGTAAGGAGGTAGATGGGATCTTGTCTATAAGTGTTGTTTGTAAAGAAAAAAGTCCTTAAGTTCTGAGTGTATTCATTATTGATATTTTCCAAATTCATTTTATGCTTTTGTTAATACTTGTTTTTTTGTATACCACTTATCATTAATTCAGTAGCTACTTGCATTGCTATCCCTTGCCATATCTCCTAGGACACAAATACCTTCTATCTGAATGCCTTCTTTGTAATCTCACCCCCTCTCATCCTAGTGATAAGGAGGTAGTTTAGCTCTAAGATAGCATGGTCTCTTGGTTATGAGCATGGGTCTGAAGCCAGGTTAATTGGAAGCCTCACTCTGAGACTTATTAACAGTGCTTGTTTGAACAAGTCAATTACCCCTTTGTGCCTTAAGTTTCCTTCTCTTTAAAATGAAGGTAACATTAATGTGAGAATTAAACCTTCCAAGTAAAGAGTGTATAATAAGCACTCGCGTTAGCTGTTATCTTCAGTGTCAGTTGACAAAACTTTCAGGGGAGAAGGGAGAGAGCCACCAAAAAAACACATCTATATATCCATGTTTTGAAGATTTGCCCTATCACAGGGAAGGCTATCCATACACTCAGGGAGTCATGTCCATTTCTATATAATAACCAGATGAGGAAGAGCCTTCACACCCACTCTCATACACATAACCAAACAGAAATGTGACTATGGGCTGGCATGTATCAGATAATACAGTGGTAAAACATGGGGGTTGGAAAAGAAGGGCTCTAAATAGGAAAATATGCATATGGGCAAAGTTTTAAGTCTGGATCCTGTTGAGCTGCACAATACTTGAAGTGTCTGAGCAAGCTTATTATAGAAAATACTCACCTTGAACAGAAAAGATAATACTTTAGCTAATGTATTTACTGATTATTTTTTCTATACCAGACAAACTAACAGTAATCTCCCCATGAACATGGTTATCTCCAAATATAAAAGGAAAAAAAACTTTTCCCTTTTAATCATATTCTTTTTGATGTGTATACATGAGCATGTATGTGTTGATATCAGTTTAGATATATGAAGCTAGAGAATATTTAGAGGAGGAGGTTACAAACATAATAAATGAAATAGAAAAAAATGCTTTAGGGAAAAAGTAATGCAGACTAGTTTTCCTCCTTTGATAAAAGGGTTGGTTGTGTGTGTGAGGTGGAAATATGGCCTGTAGTTGTGCTTATGGTTGCAGTTAGACCAAATTAATGCTAAATATAAACCTCTGCTTTTCTTAATGTCCTCAGCAAGTGGGAAATAAAGCGCTGTCAGTGTTGCGGTTCTAGCGGGACACATTTAGCCTGTTCCTCACTACGATCATGGGAACAAAATTGGGAGTGTTTGGAGTGTAGAGGTATTATCTACAATTCAGGTAATATTTTTTATTTTTGAATCTGTTTTAATTCAAGTGCTTATTATTTTAAAGTGTCTACCTATATTTCTGTTATGCTAACATTGGGTTTTAAATCTGCAGGAAATTTCCAAAGAGCCAAAAAGCATTCTTTACCTGGTTCTAATAATGTGGGAATCACTGATTGTTTGTTGGAAGAATCATCACCTAAGTTACCCAGACAGTCACCTGGATCCCAGCGTAAAGATCTGCTGAAGTGTGTATTTTGAATTAGGAAAAAATATAAAAATCTATTTTAAGAAAATTATGACACGAAGTGACTATATACTACTAGAATATTAGCTAATCTTTTGGTAATCTGAAGTATTTTACAAACAGTAGGCACCAACACATGATTATGAAATTGATAAAACCAGCGTTAATAAAAGAAAACAAAATAGGATGGATGGAATATAAAATAGCAGAATGTATATAGAAAGAATGTATATGAAATATTATCACAATGTTAATTTTTTTCTTACAGGTCATTTTCAAGAAAGTTAAAAATACTGATCTGTAAAATATTATGCACACTGTTACTTTGTTAAAAGAATCTATTTAATAATGAAATGGTTTATTTTTAACTCCTAATCATTTATTTGCTTGGTATGTTATCTATGTTAGAGGTCTAACTGTCAGCTCTTTAGCAAGTCATCCTTGCTAATTTATTGCATTAATGTCTCTTTCTTTAAGACAGGAAAATAAAGAACTTTCAAACATATAAACATTTAAGTCAGGCTAAGATTATATAGTGTCTCAGGGATTTTTTCGATTGAAATAAGAATTTTTAAGTACATGTAGCTCTGCAAAGGAGTTCATAAAGCCTTGCTGTAGCCAATAGGGGAAAAATAGGCAAAAGTAACATTAGCTAAACATGATGACATGCTCTCTTGAGTATCAAGTTAAAACTTAGAAAAATCAAGGAAATTTTTGTGAAAATATTTGATAACTAGATTTGTAGCTAGAAGTGGGATATGAACTACTTTTTAAAAAAGAATTGCTGTTTTAAGTTACCACTTGTTACAACTGAAAATTTTGATTACCATTTTTAGTATCAAATAATGTTCACATTACTTTTAAATAATTTTAATATTTAGGATTCTAAAGATAATAACCAGGAAAATTTGATTCCTTGTGCCTGTTTTAATATGCCATCATGTTTTAGAAGACTAGCATGGAGACAGGAGCAAAGATTCAACTTGCTATGTGAAGGTATATTTCTGAAGGAATAACTTCCAGAAGAAGGGATTTCCTTCAACTTGAGTTAATGCCAGTAGGGAAATGATAATGTTAGAAGAAAAATTAAAGCCTATACAGGGAACTTTGTAGTATCTTAAGGATAGGAAAATTTTATAGTTGATGTAGAAAAATGGCCCATGAGCATTACCTCAAGTAGGATTATTTTGAGTAAATTAATTCCAATTACAGTTGAAAAAATGGAGGGAGGAAGCAATTGAGTTAGTCCATACACTTTTAGAGAACTTACTTAGATACAGATTGTTGACCCACATGCCCAGAGGTTTTGATTCTGCTTATATTCTGTGGGACTTGAGTTTGCATTTCTAACAAGTTTTCAGATGCTGCTGCTCTGATTTCGGATCCACTTTGAGAATTGCTGGTATAAACTGAAAAATACTACTTAAAGTATTGTGAATTATGTTTATAACATTAGCTCTATGCTTAACTTTATGATTAAAAATATATACTCTCTTAAAATTATAATTCTCTCATAACAAGCAGATGTTGGCTCTATTTTAAAAAGATCTAGTAAACATGAAATAAGATACGGTTAAACAAGTGTATGTGTTACAGCCATTTGTGAGGAAGAGGAGAGTTTGAGTTTCTGTCTCTTACACTAAATCCACTGAATTGATCAAATTTGAACTGATCATTCATCAGTGTTATCATTAATCTTTTATAATATCAGGTGATTTTAATTTGGTAGGCGATTGGGAAGGAGGGAGTCAGCAATTTAGAAGCAAGGTTTTTAAATAATTGGGTTTGTTTCCAGTGGCTGCCATTGTCTGCTTTGGGGTAAGAGTTGGAGAATTTACTTTTTTTTTTTCCTGTTCTTTTTTATTGACTGTAATTCCTGTGTGAAATAAAGTACTTTAGAGTACTTATCTCTGTGATTAAATTCATGTTTTATAGGCAAGGCAACAAATTTAGAAGAGATATTTCAACTATATTAATAGAGTTAGGATTCCAAATTAAAAAAAAAGCTAAAAGATTATATATCAACAAAGACAATATCTGGAACAATGCCTTGGAAGGATTCAGAAGTCAACAATTTAATCCTGCATATACAATTGAAGTAGTATACGTTAATCAGAATAATAATTTTGGAAGAGAGCATCCTGGTTCAAAGCAAGAATTCCTAAGTCTCTTAATGCAGCATCTTGAGAACTCACCAGTGTTTGAAGGGTCCTTGTCAAAGAATCTGTCTCTAAATTCTCAAGGTAACTAATTATTTTCCATACCATGTGTAAATAAGAAATGTATAATATCATTTCTTAATAAAATACTGATAAAGTCGCAGGAAAGGGAAATACTTTTAAAAGCAAATTTTGTAGTGAAACATTTGTTATTTGAGAATATACTTACTCATGGAAGTATCCTCCTTGAAGTGATTCCATGATTAAGTGTAACTTCTTGAACATGTACTTTTTATTGAAATTTCATTTGAATAGAGTAACCATATGGGATGGATGATAATCTGAGCCTGTGTTCAAATATTTGGAATTTGACGTTGGCATGTTTCTTTACAACCTAGCATTTTTTATAACATAATTTTCTAGTCCACATGTAAAAGATTTTAATTTGTACTTTTGTTTTTAAGAATTTTTTGCACAATTTTGTATATGTATTTTTTGGGGATACAGAATTAATGGGATTAAAACAGGCATCTCAAAACTGGTTCATTTCAGCATTCTTAATTTTTTTGGTGCTTTATACAAAAAATTTTGCACTCCTAGAATATTCAAAAGAGTGAGAGGACTTCTTCCATTCCGTTTGAGTTTTCTCTTTCATATTCCCGAGAACTTCTTTGCCGTTGCTTGAAGCATCACTGAGATAGTATACAGTAAAATTCTGTACTCTATTAAAAAGAATTCCAAATAACCAATGATGATTAAGTCAGTTTTGTTACAGTGAGGAGAGTATATAAATTTAAGTCACAAAATCTACATTCACTTTGACTACATCTACATCAGTAACTTTTAACTCCTTAGCTTCTGTGGATCTCAGTTTCTTCATTTGTAAAATGTAATACTAATATGTAGTATATTAAGATGATTCATTCAAATATTGTGTTACTTATTAATAAATAGCTTTGAACAATTTTAACACCTTATATAAACAGCTTAAAAATGTCCATATCCTTTTAACCACTAATATCATATGTAGATTTATCCTAATCAAATACTCGGATCTATACTCAAGAATATTTAAATTTTGACTGTAACATTGTCTCATAGTTGAAAATGTTACTCAATCAAGGTAGCCAGTAATAAGAGGGTGTTTTACATTAAAGTGCATTTGTAAATTAATCCTAAAGAGTGATTTTAGCTTATAGATTTGAATAATTTTGAATAAGTAAAAGCAGTAAGTGAAAAAAGCAGAATTCAAACTATGCATGTATTTAGAAATTATGCAAGAAAAAGTGTGTACACTGATTATTATGGCAGTAGAATTGAGTGACTTTTAAAACTATTTTCTGTATTTAAACTTTTTCTATAATAGGTTATTACTTTGCTTTAAAAATATATTTGTTTAAGTGAGGTCTATATACATGATTATAACTTTTATGAAGCATTTTACATTTATGTAGTGCTTAGATTTTTTTTAATTTACTACATATGATGATTATCTTATAATAATGAAAGAATGTATTGAATGTATTTTTATCTTTATTTACAGCTCTGAAAGAGAATCTTTACTATGAAGCTGGCAAAATGCTTGCCACTTCTTTGGTTCATGGTGGTCCTTCACCTGGTTTTTTTTCTAAAACCTTGTTTAACTGCCTTGTTTATGGACCAGAAAATACCCAACCAATTTTAGATGATGTTTCAGACTTTGATGTGGCACAAATTATAATCAGGGTAAGAAATGTACCTATTAAAATATAGACTGCATTCTAGATTTATTTGAATGTAAGTGATGGTCTCCAATAAAATAATAGTCTTTGTGGAGTAGTTAAGGGGTGTCACTATTTCTATTTACCAGCAGAGTTAAACAGTCAGTTAAAAGGTAGATATAAAAGTCAAAGACTAAAGGCTAACATGTCAGGATCAGTGCTGATAAGATAAAAGATACACAGTCAGTCATGTAGCAAATAACATGTCAATCAGTGATGCATGGTGGTTCCAAAATTACTATTGCCTAATGAACTTACATTGTCAAGACAATGACTATATTTTGAAGTGGGTGTTGACAAATTATGGCATGTAGTCCAAGTCGAGCATTTTAGGCTGGCCACCTCAAAGATGTTTCATTACTGCCTCTCTTGATAGCATCATTTCCCCCATGCTCGATTTAATCTGTGTTCTGTTCCTCATAACCTCTAAGCATGCAAAATAACACTGCTACTGTTGCCAATAAGAGGTCACATTGAGTGATTGACCTAGAAACAAAATTAAAAGTGAATAATGTTTAGGAAAGTGGAAAATCAGTGGTTTTTACGCTCACCAGTAAGGCACGTCTTTCTGTGATAGCCATAATCTTGAAGAAAAAGAGCAAAATGACAGAAGGTCTCAGAGGATGTGCTTCATTGAAGCATCGAGAGTAACAAAATTTTGAAAAAGGCATGTTTCAGATAAGGAGAAACTTGTAGTGACCTGGATGAAAGACCAGACACACAAGTGTATTCCTCTCAGCACCATGATGATCAACCAAAGCAAAAAATTAGTTTGTTCAAGAAAAAGGTTGGACATAGCTATAATGTTGAATTTACCAATACTTCTGGGTGGTTTAAATGACTCAGGAGCCATTATCACAGAATGTGAAAGTAAGTGATGATTCTGCAAGTGCTGCTGATGTAAAGGTAGCCGAAAAATTTTTGGAAACACTAACTCTCAAGCTGGTTGTGGAGGAAAATTACTTTTGTAAGAGCAAATCTTCCATATGGAGGAAACCTCCCTATTCTGGAAACATGTCTGAAAGAACTTTCATCTATAAGGAAGCTAAGTCAATGCCACATTTTAAGGCTTGTAAGAACAGAATAACAGCCTTGCTTAGGGGCAGTATTGCAGGCTACAGATTCAACTCTTTGTGACCTGGATTGCTGAAAATCCAAAGGCCTTTGAGATTATAAATAAGCACAGACTGTGAATTATAAGAACACTGACGTCATGAATGATCAAGCTTCATTCTCCCAAGATGCACTCCTGAAACACTTTGCCAGTGAAATACACAAATACTGTTTGGAGAATAATACGCATTTCAAGATTTTGCTTACTGTTGATAATGCTCCTAGACACCAATGAAATGATTGTTGTAACCCTGTCATTAAGTGAGAAAGCAAACAGAATAAGAAAAAGGAGCTAGATAATGCTCGAGTATAATAAGTTAGAGCTTAGGCTAAGCTCCTATGATAAAGAAGACCCAAAAGACAATGGCAAAGTCAAGACAAAGACAAAGCCTATGTTCTGGGGTAGGAGTTGACAAATGGCATGTAGTCCAAGTCTAGCCTGCTGCCTCTTTTTGTAAATAAAATTTTATTAGAAGACAATCACATTCATTCATTCATTGTGTATCTGTGACTGTTTTCATACCACACTGGCAGAGTTGCATTAGCAGATTCTGTATAAATCACTCTCTGGCCTTTACAGAAGTAGCTGCTGTTTTTCAGGTACAATTGTGAGTGTACCATGTCATCTAGGGAATTGGATTCTGTCCTCTCCTTGTTGTATTAGGACTTAGGTATATTGTCTTCACCTTTATGACTGATGCTTGCTGTTAGGGGAGAAAGTGCAAGTAGAGTGTAGGGAAGTTTGACACATTTTCACTCACAACTCTTGGTCACATGTGGCTACAACTAGCTGCAAGGAGTGTGTAACTTGCCCAGCTAAAACTTCTGAGTGTGGGTTTGGAAGGATGAGGCAACATACTCCTAATTATTAGCCTCTCACAGATTTATAAAGTATTTTGTACAGGTTAATCACGGAAAACTTCTGAGATTTTAGCAGAGATCTAAAATGAATGCTAAAATCAGATAACTGGGAGAGAATTTTTGGAAAAAAGAAATAGGAATTTTCTATTTAAATGGATAATTCAATTCCTCCCGTCCTTTATAACTTGCAAAAGGAACCTGTATGAAAGTATATGGCACATAAATGGTCAGGAATTCCTTTGGTTTTGTATATATAGCACCATCTCCATATTTCTCTGAGATACACTCTTGATTTATCTATCTTTTAAGTCTCTCTGGGTATTCTTTTTCATGAAGTCTCAGGTCATACTTTTGCCTCTCTAAGTTTTTATAACTTCTATATTGAGTATTTCCTTTTATGTAAATTATATATGTAAGTAATTTCTGTCCATGTAATAGTATTAAAGTGGCATTCTGGAAACATAATTCTTGGCATACTTTTACCCTTTTCAAGAATTAGGTATAAAGTAGTGTTATTGGAAATGTAAATGTAGTTCACAAAAGGTAAATTGGGGATATTTTCTCCATTACAGGTAAATACTGCAACAAATGTGGCTGACTTAAACTCAGTAGTAAATGATTGCTATAACTACCTGGAACTAATTGGATGTCTGAGAATTATAACATCATTAAGTGATAAATATATGTTGGTAAAAGATATACTTTTTTACCATGTAATTAAGAGAGTCCAAGCACCCTTTGAAAGGTAAGTTTTATGTAAAATCTCTCAAGTGACATGTTTAAAGTGGAAGTACTATGTGAGATTTATTTTTAAAAATATAAATGTTATTTTAAAATAATGCTTTAATATAACCTCTTAAAGATGATTACTATTGTGACCATTCCATACAGAGTGGAGAACTGTTTGATGCTTAGGTAGGAAAGTAATCATTATCTCAGTTTATAATTCTTTTTCTAAATAAAATTTTTTTAAAATTTTTCCACTAGTCAACTATTCCATCTCTCCTTATTCATTTAATAACTAATGAACATCTGTCTGTTGGGTAATAGGTACTAAGCATTATTTGATCAACAAGGTAAGGTAGGTGTGATGTTTGTGTATCTTTAGGTTAGAATACTGGTCTTAAAACTCGTTATGTCCATGTGCTCTTCCTTTTTTTTAAATAATGGAAAGAATAAGTGAAAATAGGCAGAATGATACGACTGTGTAATCACCACCCAGATCTTATGATTATAAACCTGTGGGCCTGTCTTGTTCATTTATACCCTACCCTTAAATACAGTATTATTTTTTAAGAAAATATCAAACATTTTTAAAGTTCTTTTTAAAGTATCTAGTTATACTTGATATGTTCAAAACTGTTAAAATTGTAATCCTTACGGACATTGTTTACTGTCTCATCATTGGCCAGTATAAGTATCTCTATTTTGTTTCTTTTGTGTACTTTCAACTTTTGTGTACTTTTAACTTTTGTGTACTTTTAACTAATAATTTTCTAGTATATTGTATGACAAGGTATTTACTGTCCATTTTGTACATTCTGGCCCAAAATCATCATTCCTTTTAATGGAAAATGGGTTTTTCAAAGTCACAATCTGGATACAGGGCTGTATCCATTTTGCCATGTTTCTAGGTCTTTTTAGTAGAGCAAGATTAGGAAATACAGAGGGGTTTTGTTTGGTTTTGATTTTTCAGGATAAAATACATCATGAATTTATACTGATAAATTGATTGATTGATTATACTGAGGTAATGTTGGTCTACAACACTGTATATGATGCAGAGTTACAACTCTGTATGTATGTTACTAAATCATTCCTACCACTAGTATACCCATAGTCCTCTATCATAGTCCACTACCAAATCCATACTTTGTCCTCCACCCTCCCTATTCCCCTTTGGTATCCTCAATTCTACAGTCAGATTACTAGGTATGTTTTTGGTTCAATTTTGTCTGACCCTGTTTTGATTCTCTGTTCTACATATAAGTGAAATTATATTTTTCTACTTCTGACTTAATTCACTTAGCCTTAGCCCCTCCAATTCCATCCATGTTGTTGCAAATGGCAAGTGTTCATCTATGTTCATAGCTGCATAGTATTTCACTTGTATATTATACCACCTCTTAATCCACTCATCTCTCCTAGGAAACTTAGGTTGTAAATAGTGCTGTAGTGAACATAGGAGTGTACATATCCCTTTGAATTAGTGTTTTTGTATTCTTGCAGTATATACCTCAGAGTGGAATTGCTGGATTATATGATAGATTTATTTTTGTTTTAAAGATTTATTTATTTATGCATACAAGAGCTGGGGTATAGAACAGAGGTGTAGGGGGGTGACAGGATTCACCAGAGACAGTGGGGAGCAGAACAGGTAGATCTACTGAGATACACTGCTGAGGGGAGCAGCTGGTGAGACAGGAGAGGTCTGATGCTCCATGTGGGAAGCTCCCTGGCTGGGAATCAAACTCATGCTGTAGTGGCTGTGGATAGCTTCATAGTTCTGAGACTTAACCCCTTGTGCCATCAGGGAGGCCCAATTTGAGGAACTTACATACTGTTTCCGTAGGGGTAGGACCAGTGTACATCCCCACCAACAATGAAGAAGGGTCCTTTTTTCTCCTCACCCACAATTGTTCTCTCTGACCCTTTTGATACAGGCCATTCTCAGAGGTGTGGGATGGAATCTTATTAGGGTTTTAATTTGTGTTTCCCTGCTAATAAGTGAGGATGAGCATTTTACCAAATTCCATGTTGACCATCTATATATCTGTTTAGCTTTTCTGCCCATTTTTTGTTAGCAATTGGGTGGTTGGGGTGGCGGGGTTTGTTGTTGAGTCGAAAAAGTTACTTGCAAAGCTTAGATGTTATCTTCTTTTCAGAGATATAATATACAAATATTCTCTCCCATTTTATAGGGTGTCTTAACTGGGCAGAAACTTTTAAGGCTGATATAGTCCCACTGATTAGTTTTGCTTTTGTTTCCCCTGCCATTTGCATCAAGTTGCCAAAGGCAACTGTGATGTCAACATCATGAAGTGTCTTGGCTGTTTTTTACTGTATGTTTTATGGTTTTATGTGTTGCATCCAAATCTTTAATCCCTTCTGAGTTAATTTTTGGATGTAGTGTGAGATAATGGTCTGGTTTCATTCTTTTGCATATGGCTGTCCAGTTTTCCCAACACCATTTGTTGAAGAGACTTTTTTCCTCTGATGTGTACTCTTGTCTCCTTTCTTGTAGATTAACTGTACATATATGTGTGGATTTATTTCTAACTTTCAGTTCTATTCCATTGGTATTTGTGTTTTTTTACTCTAATACTATACTGTTTTGACTGCTATAGCTTTGTAGTATAGTTTGAAGTCTGAGAATGTGATGGCTCCATTCTCTCCCTCTTTTTTGTCAGGACTGGTTTGGCTGTTTGTGTCATTTGGAACTATATGGAACTATATAAATTTCATTGTTTGTCCTGTTTCTTTGAATGCCATTATGCCAATACTTTTAATTTAGCATCACACAGGATTTGTAACTTTTATTTTGTCCATGTTAAAAATACCAATTTTCAAAGACATTGGAGAAACAGTGTATGAAGTAATTACTTGATTTTTCCACATTTTTAAAAATAGTCTAGAAAAGCAGTACTAACATTATCACTAGTAACGTATAATTTTATTAAAAGAAGATTAAAGTTGTTTTCTACTGTAAAATACTTGCATATTTCCAAAGTCAAATCTATAATCAAAGTATACTGAAAGAAGGAAACTCTATAAATTATATTCAAAAAAGTGTAAATTTCATCCTTATCACATCCACCTTCTATCCCCTTATAAGGTGATCATTAATGTTTTTATTGTTTATCCTTTCAGTAATTTTTTTGATTATAGCACATGTGTGTTTGTGTATTCATTTCTCTCTTATTACAGAAATAGTAACATTATCTACCCCTTTTTCTATTCATTTTTTAATTGACAATATACTTGTAAACCAGTATACTCAGTATACTCTAATCATTCCATGGCAGTAAATAGACATATTCCTCATTCTTTTATAGAGCTATACAGAATTCTGTTGTTTGGATATAGCAGTACTTTTTCAACCAGTTCCCTATTGATGAACATTGAGGATGTTCCCCAACATTTTCCCATATTTAAATATAATGTAACATCATGATCTTAAATAGTTGCAAAGGATATCATTTCCAGTATATTTTAAGTATTACAATTAGAAAAAACACTAAGTCTCAGTATCCTTTATTATTATAATCATTATGCAAAATACTCCAAATATATATAAATTTTGACCCAGTTATTAAAAAAAAATTTTAAGTAATATACAAAATGTTTTTTCCATAAGTGGCTCTGCAGATGAACTTTTCTCTTTGCTGTCAGAGAATTCATTGTTGTTTATTTCTTTGGTTTTAATCTTGATTTTGTAGATCTGAGCAGTCTAGTCTACCCTATCTGTATAAATGATTTTAAAGTTAACACTTGAATGATATTAAATATTGGATAGATCAAAATGAAAAGGGTCAGAGAAAAGAAACTGAAGAATAATCCCTCTTTTTATGACAAAATTAAAAATAATATAGCAAAAGACATCTTGTAAATATATAACTGAGCTCCTAAGAGTCCTGTATATCTCAAAATATAGCCAGGAAATCTAAAGTCAAAGTACCTTAAATATCATATGAAATAAAAACCCTCAGCATATCCCAAAATTGGGTTTGCCATCCTGTGTGAGCCCCAATCTTAACCAAAGTAATTAGTCTTAAAATCATAGAACTTATAGAATATCAGACAAAAGCAAATGCTTAAAAGCTGTGTAGGGAAATTTCTGTAGTCAGTGGGTACAATGGGGATGCTACAGATAATATTGCTAAAAAAGTGGCATTCCCAATAAGGGATAAACCATGCAACCATACAGAAAAGTGGATATTGGGAATAGCACCTCATTAAATAAAAGAACAAATTTGAAAAAAAGGGGGGGGACAAACTAATGAGACAACAAAGTATTATTACAATGATTTAAAGTAGAAAACAAAGCAAAACAAAATGTGAGATCAATCAAATAAAAAGATAGTCATATACTTCCATTTCTAGATGATGTGTAGTGAACCAATATCTCTATTCCTTTGGTTAAAAACCTGATGTTACATGTCAAACAAACATAATACTTTGAAAGGTGGAGAGTTGACATACAGCTGGAGATTTCAGAATCCAAGGAACAACACAGTGTACAGAAGAGGAAATCTAGTCATAGAAAGGAAAAATAGGAGAATTTGTCATCAATAGAGAAGAAAAGATGCCTTGTTACTAATCCATGAGGAACAAACAGCAACATTTAGGGCAATGGAAAATAAAAACAAGCATCGATGGGGCTGAAAATGTCCAGCCAGAGAATAAGGGGACATCCAGGAAACTGGTGCTGTAGAAGGAAATAATTCATAAACTTAGGTCTGTTTTTCTTCAGATAAGAATGGAGGAAAAATTAATGGGAAATTAAAAAATAGTAGTGAATGTAAATAAGTCTTTCAAGCAGGTTGTCTTGAAGGAAATGAGGTGGGATTGATTTTTTTCCCTCATTCAAAGATGAGAAAGGTAAGCACCTTTTTAATAAGCACTTTCTTTTAAATGCTTTTGAAGAAGAGACAGTAGAAAGGGAGATTAATCTATGTGGCAGAATACCTATGGAGTTGGCTAGGAAATCCAGAACACAGGTAAGGCTTAGTGTATCCAATAAATAAAAATGGTGCCTCCTTTACCTATTAGTAAGATTGTGCATTTTAAAATGTTTTTATTGTACATTAAGATATTGCTCCTGTTTTCCTATTGGACTCTTCTTTGAGAACGAATTTATATTTTTTTATATACTAGGGAAATTAGTTTTCTGTCATGTCTACTGAAAATATTTTATCACTCTTTGCAATCTGTAGACTTCATTTTTATAGTAATTAGCTTGAAGTATAAAATACCTCAGATATCTACTTTCTTAATAAATTGTTAGCTTAATTTTTAAAAGATTCTATAAGGTCAAATTATGTAGGTATAAAAAATACTCATTTTATATCAATGTATTTCCTTTTTATGGATTTGAAAATATCCTGTAACATATAGTATATCTGTATTTTTACACATTTTTTCCTCACATCTATGTCTATATGGTAGTAAATTAGCCAGAAGTGTTAATTCCCTATAGTAATACCAAACGTGTGTGAATATTGGCTCATTATTTTTCTTCTCTTAAGTTTTAAGCAGGGTCTGAAAACTCTTGGAGTTTTGGAGAAAATTCAAACTTACCCAGAAGCTTTTTGTAGCGTCTTCTGTCATAAACCCGAGAATCTTTCTGCAAAAATCCTTAGTGATCTTTTTACAGTACACACATTATCTGATGTACAGGTTTTGGGGTTTTGGAACAGTTACTTACAGGATGTTGAGGGTATGTAAATGTTTTATTTTTATTTAACTGTCTTAGAATGTTTGCATCAAAATTTTATTTCTTTGAGTTCCATTTTTTGATAGTAAGACTTTAGTCTTACTCCATATTTACAAAAGAAAACTTATTTCAAAACAAGTCTATATGCCTGAATCAAAAATTATGAGGAAAGGTTATAAAGTTATACTGTATAGTACAACTTTTTCCCCATAGATAATTTGAGGTAACAGGCAGTCTTCCTAGATACTGTTAAAATATATGGATGATAGCCATGACATATAATTGTCTCAAAGCTGGTCATCTATAGGCATACGTCCTTTTACTGCTCTTAACAGTTCTGTGCTTTTCTAAGATCCTTCAGTGAAAAGATTGTTAAAGCTCTGATGATGGTTAACTTTTTTTTTAGCAATAGAAATGTTTTTTAATTAATGCAGTGTACAGTTTTTTAGATGTAATTCTGTTGTGCACTTAATAGACTCTGGTAAGCATAGCTTTTATATGTACGTGTGATTCACTGTATTGCGATATTTGCTTTAGTGCAGTGGTAGAGGTATGCCTGTATGTGCTCTTTTCCATTCTTAAATTGAATTATTCTTCATCTATTGATAAGAGCTAATATGATAAATTTATCACTGAGCTTTAGTAATGTAAAGTCATTTGTAGAATTTTATCGGAGAAACTTTCACTTGAAATTTTGTTTATAGTTAGGGTGGTTGGTTGCATTAAGATTTTCTCTCTGTTTTTGTTGAACTAGTTTATCAAATAGTGGTCATCTAGAGGTAGTTTTAAATTGCCTTTACTATCATAGCCCCAAAATAAGGGTATCAAAACTCATTGAAGTTCTTGATCTATACCATAATTTTGTTTTAGAGAAAGTTTTTAATATACAGTGAAAAGTTCAACTGAAAGATTTTAGGTGTCCTATTTTGAGATTCAAATAAATGTTTATGCATGCACTGTTTTCCTGTTAATACATTTGGCTTAGTAATTTAGTGTGCCCATAAATATGAGTGTCAGCTTTTCAATGTTCCCATTTTAGTTGTTGAGAGTTTATGATGGCAGCAATATAAACCTTGGATTTCTTTTTCTCTTTTTTAAATAAACTTTTTAGATGGTAAATCTGCAACAACAATGGAAGATATTCTTATGTTTGCAACTGGTTGCAGTACCATTCCACCTGCTGGATTTAAACCCACTCCTTCAATCGAATGTCTGCATATGGATTTTCCTGTTGGAAACAAGTGTAATAACTGCCTAGCTCTTCCAATCACCAATACATATAAAGAATTTCAAGAAAATATGGACTTTGCCATAAAAAAAACTCTAAGACTAGAAAAGGAATCAAGTTCTCACTACATTGGACATTAAAATGTTCAGATAAAGAGAGATGCTTCTTTAAAAGCTGCTATTGATACTTATTGTTTCAGAAATCTATCATCACTTTTGAACTTGTTAGCTTTGGGCCCAATAAAATTCATGATATGAATATAAAGGAATGTTTTGGCCATTTAAGCTAAAAAAAATTTTTTGTTAAAGATGTCCCAGTCAAGATATTTTTCTATTTTCTTAATATACATGCTTCATAAACCTCAATATAAGTACTTTCAGAATGACTGTACAGACTTTCTTCAAGCATAATAGCATAGTATATATAGAAAAGACGTTCTTATACTCAGTGTTTTTATAAATTAGGATTAACTGTAGGATATGCCACAATGATTTTTCTAGTTGTATGCTATTTTCAAATTATTACTTTATTTTAAAGCATTAAAAGAAAAGCTAATTGATAAATTCTGTTATATAAATGAACAGCATATATTCTGGGGTATGTATTATATGTATGCTTCTTGAGGATGAGTGTTTTAAAAAAGGTTTTGGTTATTGATTTATATGAAAATAGATTCACACTGCGATTAGATTACGCCTAATGAGAAGTATTATGTAAAAAGCAGAATTGCACAAGTGTTCTAGAATCTATGGACATTCCATAGCTTGTAACACTTCTGAGGTGGATAAAATGTAGTAGAAAATACCTAAGAAAATGTATTCTTTAAAGCCTTGGCTTTGGTCACAGGATTTTTTTTCTATATCCCATCTGTGGTGTTAAACTACAGTATGCCTGATCCCTAGTCATTTAGGTATCTGAATAATCTTTGGATTGCTGTGTGGTACATTTGGCTATTTGATATTTATTATCAAGATGGTTATAAGACAGGTAATCAGGCACCATTGAATTAATATTACTATCACAGCTCTTGAAAGATCCCTAATTATATAAGTAGATACCTGTTATTATATAAGCAGTTAGAAATTTGTAAAAAAAGGAATACAAATGGAAGGAAAAATTAACTCTGATTCACTATGCAAAGATCTGTATTTCTATGTATCCTATAGACTGTTTTTAACTATTAATATTACTAACAGGTAATATCTAAAAACAAAAAGTCTTATAATAACTTAAAGATATATGGTCCCATAATCATGTTTATTATACTGTTACAAAAGAAGAAATTAGAAAAAAATTAATGTCCCTAATAAATGTAAATGAGTTTTCCGTCAAAGCAGAGCATAGGAGAAATAAATCGAAAGGTAAATTGCTTGGTTTTAACCACATTTTTCTTCATACACAAAGCAAATGCTAGTTATTGTCATAGTCTCATCCACCACAGAAACATTCTTAAATTATAACTAAAGAAAAATACCAGAACTGATTTGATACTAATAATCTCTAAATCCAAAGGAAAATGAATACATAAGCATAGTATAATTTTCCTTGTTATACTAAACAGACACAACAAATTAAAATTTCATTGGAACTTATGTTTTCAACAATAAAGAAGGTATTTCTTTGTCTTGTATGGAATTCTATTAGATTATCAAAAAGCAATTAAAGAATCAATTATCAAAAATAGTTTGAGGGCCTCCCTGGTGGTGCAAGGGCTTAAGTCTCAGCACTATGAAGCTAACCGCAGCCACTGCAGCACGAGTTCTATCCTGGCTGGGGAGCTGACCCACCTGATGCAGCAGACCTCTCCTGTCTCATCCGCTGCTCCCCTCAGCAGTGTATTTCCATAGATCTGCCTGTTCTCTCTGCTCTGTCTCTGGTGAATCATCTCCCCCCTCCCCCCCCCCCACCTCTGACTACACCCCAGTTCTTGTATGCATAAATAATCTTTTTAAAAAATAGTTTGAACACCTAATATAAATATCAGACTCACCATAAAGCAAAACTCATATTGTTTAAAATGTTTGGATAAATTAGGTATTTTATTTCTTGACCTAGTTGTAAAATTTAAAAAACTCAAACCAAAAGCTACTTTCTAGTTATTTGTAACTAATTTGTCTTAGCATGGTAATTAAAGCTGATCCACACACATTTGTTTGGGGGAATAGGGAGACAGTGTATTTGCTTTGGCTACAATTAAAAACAGTATTTTTTAAGTTCTCTTTTCACTTGTGTTAGGCAGGGGCTTGAGGATACAATAGTGTAAATAATAATTTAGGCATTCACATTTTAAATAAAATGAAGCATAAATATTCATAATTGCAAACTCTGGTTTTAAGGATATTCCATTTGTATGAATTTTGGAGAAAACTGTTATTTTCTGCAGTGTTACTATGTTCAAATGGTGGGAATCATGATTGTTCTTTTTCTATTATAGCCAATGTATAATTCTTATGACTTGATTTTAAAAAAGAATTATGCTATAAACCTCTATCAGTGTGTATATGTACTTCTTAAATGTTTGAATCATCTAAATGCCAAATAGTTTGTTTTCTCTTGCTCTCAATATCAAGGAAAACCATAAATTCACCTATATTGCATCTCTTATTAATGGTCTTTGGTTTTATATTCATTGCTTTTAAACAGTATTTAAACTTTTTTGGTGTGGGCAAGTCATCTGAATTCTCTTCTCTTGTACTTAGTCATTTACTATTTTAATATTTAGGGTAGAGAATCTTTAAAATAACTCATCAGAAACTGTCTTCATTTTATACCTTATAATAATTTCCATATTATAAAAAAGTCATTATTTGCTTTGGGTTAAGTAAAAAAGCATTTTTCAAGAATTCATTTGGCTTCTATTTTTATACCAAAACTTTTACATTTTTCCCTTAGTTATATGGAAACTATAGGAACTCTTTTACTCCACACTAAATGTAAAGTAAAGGAGAATGTAAGTTTTGTCTGACATTGCCTTTCATATTCAGTTATATGAAATGATCAGGACAAGGTTCTTTTTATAAACGTAGTTTTATGTAATTATCATATGCTCCATTGTGACTTATAATCTATGAAACTATATAGTTTTTATGCCTCAAATAATACAATACAAAGTTTTATATTTCAAGTAATGCAATATAAACAAGGTGTAAGAACACATTATGGTTTACTTGAATGTATATTACCTGTAGTTTTGGAAAATTTGGATTGCTTTGAATAGTTTTCAAGTTCTGATTTCAACTTAAATTTTCTAATTCCCAAACATATCCCAGTACCCACTTATATGCCAGGTATTGTGCTAGGTGTAGTTAGGTATCACTGTTTCCTTTCTTAAAAACCAAATTATGGGGCCTCCCTGGTGGCGCAGTGGTTGAGCGCTGCGCTGTGGAGCTGTCGGCAGTGCGCAATGCGGGTTCCACGCCCAACCGGGGAGGGTCCCACATGGTGCAGCAGACCTCTCCTGCCTCGCCCGCTGCTCCCCTCAGCAGTGTATTTCTGAACTGCCTGTTCTGCTCCCGGCTCTGGCTCTGGTGAACCCTCTCGCCGCACCCCCCCCCCCCCCCCCCCCCCCCCCCCCCCCCCGCCTCTGGCCTGTACCCCAGCTTGAACCAAAAAAAAAACAAATTATGTAACCAAAACATGACACTTAAAATGAAGTTTTCTAAATATTTATGCCACTGCATTTGAAGTGATTATATAAACTAAGTAACTTGTTAGGATTTAACAAGGTTAAGAATCGGACAGAATTAAATAGGTACAAGACCTTTTCCTCCACATTGAGAGATTACATTAGCCAGTTATTGGCTGAGACCTGGGAACCAGTTTTAAATGAGCCATTCCTAGGTACTATGTTAAAACTATTTCTCTGATGTAAAATAGTAATTTTCCATAACAAGCCATAAACCTGGATAGGTAGAGCCAAAAGATAACAATTAACAGCTAACATGATTTAATAATTACCTTCAATCAACCTTAGAGGGACTCTACTGCCACTGTTCTTCGTTAGGACATGCTTTCTATACATTTATTGCCCACAATATTTCCACCGCAGGGCAGTTTTTACTTCATATGTACATATTGTGCATAACTGTTAAACATTGTCAGTGTTTTATATTAATATGACTAGTCAGGAAGGAGTCATGATGGACCTGACATAGATGATAGATTTGCATTTGAAAATGGAAGTATCCAAACGACTAATATTGGCTATCAGATATTGGAAGGTGGGAAAGCTGTATTTTATATTCCATGGAAAGTAAAGTAAATTAGAACTTTCCCATACAGCAGGAAATGTTATTTTTGTTTAATTATAATACATTTGATCATTGAAGATTTCTTTGAAAATATTCGTGATAGTGCTGAATAAAGCAGTAAATATTTCAGTTAATTATTTAGTGACTATGTCAGTGAGAGATGATGCAATTCTTAATGGTAAATAACCTTTTACTACATAACCTTTTACTAAGCTCTCCCAATTTCCCGTACTTCCCACCCCCTCTGAGTTTTCTACTCATTTCCTTGAATTTGACTTTAGGTTCTACAGGTTACATGTAAACTTTACAGTAACTTTTAGTTATGATTTCTGACGATCTAATATAGCATGCTAACTATAGTTAACACTATATAAGTAGAACACACACAGTAAAAAGACAATCATGTCGTCATGATGTACACTTTAAATATCTTTTAATTTTGTCAGCTATACCTCAAGCTAAAAAATTACACAAGAAAAAAAATAGGTTTTAGGACGTTTTCCTACTGCGTTAAAAATATCACCTGCTTTTGTTTAACTTATTTGTGAAATAGAAAAGTTAATGTTTTATGTAATTGTCAGAGTAGCAATTGTTTCTCCTTTTAAGGTTTTGGCTTTTTTTTTTTTTTCATTTTTGAGGCACAGTATTTCAGTATTTAGTACAGCTTCAGAATGAACATTCGACAGCTCATTCAACGTCATCAGTAAACTTCTGAACACAGGAAATGAGGAATATCCATTTTGACATTCAATAAAATTTAAGCATTAGAAGCTACAAATATCTGAAACAGTTGTCATTGACTTCAACTATACATTAAAAAACAGCAATATCCACTTAACCTCTCTCCCCAAAGTAATTATGCAGTTACTAACAGCAAGATGGGAAATCCCAATTCGCTTTTTTGCACTTCCCAGGCGCCTGTGTCCATGTAGGCAAAACACCATAAAGCTAGACCATTTTGCCCAACAGATAAGATTGAGAAATCTACCACATGACAGCAATGTTCCAAAGTCGCCGGTTTCCCGGGAAAAGGGAACAAAGGGAAAATCGTTAAGGCATGGAAAACCAGAGGGAGCCAGCATTTAAGTGCCTACTTTGTCCCAGGAGTTTAATTTATTTTAGTCTTGTGACAGTTACACCCCTAGAGTTTTCTCACCATTTAGTTAACTATCGAAAATAATAGTTCAATTTTTTAATACGGTTGTTAAGTACTACACAATTCTCCCAACCTAAGAGCTCAAAAGCAGCTACTACTTCAGAACTGGCTTCATTCGATAGAATAAAAATTCCGCAGATGAAACACTGGTAGTTGATCAGACATCACGCGCTCCGAGGACCTCAGACTTAAGTCTCCAAGTTAGACTGAGAAACCCGAGGGCGTCAGACGGTCTTCTCCGTAGTGGTTCCGCGTCCCATTCATAACCTTTTAGCCACGCCCCTCCGGGTTTCGCTTCCGGGGCGGTCGGGGTGGCCACGTCATCCACCGGCTCCGCTCTCCAGCCGGGCAGTGGATGGTGAGAGCAAACATGGCGGCGGCGTCTGCGGCAGCTAGTATTCGAGAGCGACAAACAGGTACCCCCTAATCCCCTTCTTGAAGTTTTGTGCCTACCTTGAGGACATGCTCTTCCTGGGCTTGCCTTCAGTAGGTCGCGATGCGTGCAGCTCAGACACAGTCTTCCAGGTATTTAGTCCAGTTCCTACAGCGTAGACAGCCCCTCCCCTTTGAATTTTTAGGATAGAGATGCCTTTAACTAGACAACTCAGCCCGTGAAGTGTAGTGCTGGAGAAGGTCTGAAGGGTGGGCCTGTTGCTAACGTCCTGTGCCTGTCCCTTTTCTCCTGATCTTAAGACCCTCAGGACAAGATCTGGCAGCTTCCATTCGCCCCCTCCCCCGTTTCTGGTGTCTCCTGTGAGTTTTCTGGGTTTGTTTCGGTGCGTTCTCTTTCAGCTTTATTCTTGAAAGAGTCATTTTCGAATCTGACACCACAATTGGAAAAGTTGGGCTTTCTTGTCAAAGCAGTTTGTCTTCTGCCATTTCTCTCTTGTAGACCTATCTTTTGGGGAACATCTGAAAATGCCTGATGGAATGGAATTAAGGAATAGCAAAGTAAATTAATAGCTTTTACTTTTTAACAAATTAGTGTTTTTAAACTGTATTATTAATTTCATATTTAATAATAGCATAATTATTGGCTTCCAGTGCAGTGAAATGTAACTTAAAATAATTCCTTGAGCTTGATGCTTATTCTATCTTAGGTATTTTTAATTTTGCCTTATTTTTTGTAAACTTCTGATGAAAACTTGATTTATACCTTTCAGCTGCAAACTAATGATTTACACCTGTTAGCTACAAACTAATGGTTTATACCTGTTAGCTAATTATCTTGTGAGTTGGCAAACTTGTTTTGATGAGCTAATAGAAATAAGCCATTCACAGTTTTCATACTTGGAAATTCTCTCATGTAATTGTGGAGTTTTTGCATGTACATACGATTAGAAAAATAACTGGTTGCAATTAATAAGACCTTCAGAAGGGATTTGGTTGCATTTAATATCTTCCTTTTGATTTCAAGGGAAAAACAAGAATAGACTTCAATCTAATAATGACACAGTGCATACTGAGTTGTATTCTGCTTTTCCCATTAGATAACTTAATACAAGCTATTAGATGAATTTAGGCATAACATAAACATAAGAAAGTCCGTATAAGGTTTGCAGAATATCTGCTATTCATTTTATCAGTATAAACAAATGGAAGCCCTACTTTTCCATGTAGTATGGTTCTGCTAGCTGGATGAAGCTCAATTAGGTCATATTGCGTATTTTTTAAAAAAGCATCAAAGAAGACTATCAATACAAAGGAGCTTACTGAAAAATGAAATTTTATGGTAGTAATTTTTATTTGCAGAAACTTTGTAGATTTCAATTTCTGCTGAAATAAACTTCATTATAACAAGATTTCACATCATTACTAGATAGGTTATGTCATACTAATCATTTATCAAATTAGTACCCAGTTAGTACCAAATTAGCCAGTTGAGTTCTGTCTTATTTTCAGAGAAAGTTAAGTCCTTTTATATGTGGTATAATCGAAGTAAACATTTCCCTAATACCTGTTTAGAGTGTTTTGGGAAATAAATTGATTATCAAATATTCTAGAAAGACTTGGTACAGAGGAATTTGCAGTCTGCTTGGGTAGGTAATAACTGATGTCTATAGAGCACTCACTATTGCCAGGTACTGTCTTAACTGATTTTTTTTAAAGATTTATTTATGCATAGAAGAGCTGGGGTATAGGCCACAGGTGTTGGGGGGGATGGGAGTTAAGAGGATTCACCAGAGACAGAGTGGGGAGCAGAACAGGTGGCTCTACTGAGACACACTGCTGAGGGGAGCAGCAGGTGAGATGGGAGAGGTCTGCTGCGGCCATGTGGGTCAGCTCCCTGTTCAGGGATTAAACTTGTGCTACAGTAACTGTGCCTCCTTCATAGTGCTGAGACTTAACCCCTTGCACCACCAGGGAGGCCCTTGTCTTAACTGATTTTTTATATGTATTATATCCATTTTTTTTTTTGCAAATGAGAAAACTAAATTATAGAGAGGTTATCTAGCATTCCTTTTTTTTTTTTTTTTTTTTTGCTTTACCGTTTGAAGAATCTTTATTCACCTCTAAAAAGTTACCTCAGAAGTCATATCCTTTGTAATTATTTCTTGGGTCTCTCCCGCTCTTTTTTATTTTAGTTCAGCAAGCATAATCTTCCCTTCAGGCATGTTTCTTTGCAGGTTCTTGCCCAACTCCCCCACTTCTCAATGTCGGGGAGCTTCAGGTCAGTTACTTGCTTTCTTGTATTGATCTCATTTAGCCTCTTGGCTGTAGGTAGTGTCTATATCCTGATGATCCCTTTTTCTCTAGCCTGCTCCTCTCCTCTGAACCCAGTCTACCCCATGTCAATTAATTGCAATTCTGTCCTTATAGTTGCTCAAGTCAAACATTTTGAAATTTTCTTGGCTTTAGTTTTTCATATCTCACTTCAGATCCAGCAGTAAATCTTGTTCAGATGTGTTCTGAAAATATATCCAGGATTTAACCATTGTCATTGCTATCTCCCAGATCCAAGCCACCGTGAATTTCTACGGTAACCTATTTGGTCTCCTTGCCTTTACATCCCTGCTTTCCTTCATTTTTATTCACATAGTACCCAAGTGATCTTGTTACATATTTTTTCAAAATCTTTCCATTTCAATCACAGTAAAGCCAAAGTGATCTTACCGGTGGTCTACAATGCTCTGTGTGAGCTGGTCCCCACTTAACTTTCTGACCTCTCTCTCTGTTACTCTCCCCTCATTGAACAAACCAGAATGTTCCCACCTTAGAGCCTTTTTACTCGTTTCTTCTTTCTCAAATACTCCTTCAGAGGTATCTGTATGTCTTATTACCTTTATTACCCTTACGTTATTTAGATCTTTACTCAAATGTTACCTTCTCAAGGATACTTTCCCTGATTACTTTGTTTAAAATTACACCATAACTCTCTTTCCCCACCCCTTTTTTTCCTTCTGTGGCACTTACTGTGATCGCACATACTGTGTTTTACTTATTTTGTAGTCTTTTCAGTGAGAATGAAAGCTACTTAAGGATAGGTGATTTTATTCAGTCTGTTGTATTTGGTGCCAACAGCTAAATCAGTGACCAACTGTAGGGTATGTAAAGTTGATCAGGCTTTTGTACCACTAGGCCCTGCCTATGTATCACTGGTGGCCTTGATTGTGCTAATGCAGGCGGTGCTTTGGAGTGTGGGCACGGGGTACGCATGCCTGATTGTGGGCACCTGAGCACGGGTGTGCATGCATGCACAAGTGTACACACCTGAGCCTCGAGGTCAGGGATATAAGGACAGCAGAGACAGGAGGACAGCTGCAGCAGGATGGCTATGAGAGGACAAGCTGCTTGGCTACAGAGAGAAGAGAACACTAGAGAATGCCAGAGAGAGCCCAGACACAGAGAAAGAGTAAAGATTTCTGGGGGGCTAGGAGGCTCAGTTGCCTGCCTACCTCCCAGCCCAGTCCAGCCTAGCCCATGCCTGCCTCCTAGCATGCCAGCCCCTCTGCCTGGTATGTCTGTGTACCTGGTTCCCTGAGAGTGTTAAAGTCTATAAGATCCTCTGAGGGCGCCAGGGCTCCCCTTTATCCATCTGCCCAAATCCATAATGAACCTGCCCCGTGCATGCTGGCAGAATACCACCAAATGGGGCCTCCCTAATGGCCTAGGGATCAACTCTCAGCGCTACTACTTCTAAGGCCTGGATTTGATTCCAGCCAGAGAGCTAACCCACATGGCGCAACAGACCTCTCCTGTCTCACCTGCTGCTCTCCTCAGCAGTGTACTTCAGTAGATCTGCCTGTTCTGCTCCCCACTCTGTGGTGAATTCTCTCACCTCCCTCACACACCCTCCCATCCCCACCTCTGGCCTGCACCCTGGCTCTATGTGAAATTAATGTTACAAAATTTAAAAAAAAAAAACACCAAATGGTAAACATTCACTGAACATTTGTTGAATGAATAGTAAATTTAGTTGACTGTGATTAGTAAATGAATGAAGATTTCAGGTAAGGGTAAAACTACTTGAACCAAATCTAGGACTATGGGTAGGATGTTTAGGGTAATAAAGAAAACTGGTTTGTCATTTCAATTAAAAGCAATGATTTAAAGCCTTTGAGAGGCTGATCTGATAAAAGTAAAATTATATTTTTATACATTCTTTGAATACAGGGCATGTAATTTATTAAAAAATTCACTGTGTCAAAATGCCTGTTAACAAGTTAGCCAAGGTTCAGAGTTAAGGGAATTCACCTGGGATGACAAATCTGGAAATGCTGGTCTCTCTCACTTAGCTAATGTCTAGCTCTGGAGAACACAGTACACTTGGGGTCTCATGCAGTCCAGACTGTTGTTCTTTCTAGCTGTCCTATGTCAATAGTGTACAATTTGCCATAGAAATAAGATTTTCTCTCTTTTGACCCTTGAAAGCCAGGATCTTCTCTGTTTTCTAGAGGTAGAGGAAGAACTCTGCTAAACCACACTGGGAGAGTTAATTATGAGCACCCTATGTTATGAATTGATGCACAACTGATTTGATATTCTTTAGTTCTCTGGGATGAGAACTAAATCCAAATGCTTTTAAAAATGTGGTACAATTTAGGTTTTCCAATCTTTAAAAATTTAGATCACCTAACTAGTACCTTCCCTTGAATATTCATTCATCTGAAATGATTATTTAAAAATATACATAATCTTTAAAAAAATAAATAAAAATATACATGTATTATTATCTCAACTTACATATAAATATATTTTTCCTTATAAAACTTTTCTGAATCTGCTGTAATACATAATCAGGTGAGCAATAAAAAAAACACAGAATACGATGACATAGAGCGCATAACTGCTAGGATTTCAGAAATTGTTTATTTTAATAGAATGTTTTAGTTATTCAGTGTGTCTATGGCAGAGTCTCAGTTTTCCCATTAATATGCAGTATTAAACAATATAACTTTTCAGTGAATCTGACAGAATAAATTTATAAAATATTTTCCAAGATAACTAAAAAATAGACCTGCTATTTGAAGGTTTTATATATGAAATATGTCACAATTTTTGTTTTTAGAAAGTCTGGTGTTACTCTATGCTTTCAGTTGACAGTAGACAACAGTCTCAGTTATCCACTGAGATTGTTGCCAGTTCTTGATTGACAAAACTTCTTTTTGCATTTATATAGAATGTAGTATGGGATCATCAAGAGAAATGGGAAAGGCTTCTTTCTGAACATGTTTTACAGTTTTTTCTGGTGACAGATGTCTGTTGTATTTTAGAAAATCTTCCAAACACTTGCCAATTAGCTGTTGGTGAAATGGTCTTAACAAAGTCTGACTCTTGTTCTACTTAGTCATTTGATTAATCAACTTTACTAGAGTTGATTTGCTCATTTTGTTAAATAATGTTTGTGGGGGGGGTGTGACATCCTAGGAAAAAAAAACTGTGGTAATATTTAATAAAATTATTTTTATTTTCAGTGGCTTTGAAGCGTATGTTGAATTTCAATGTGCCTCATGTTAAAAACAGCACTGGAGAGCCGGTATGGAAGGTAAAAGTATTTGTTTTAATGGGGACTGTTTTCTTCTTCTTTGTCCTTATTGATGGTAATTGGCAGGAGTGTCTTCTTAATTCCTGACGGTAGGTCATATAATTGAAATGTATGATTTTTTAAATTTAAGATGTACAAATTTAGTTGTAATGCATGAATAGTTTATTTAACATCTTACTGGGAATATTTTTTAAAAACACTTTATGGAGTGAGTTAGGCAATGATAGTAATACTTATTTTAGGTGATCTAGCTGATGTCTTGGGTGGAGCCTCACTGATAGGTCTTTCTTCTGGTTAAATGTTGTTCCTTAGCTTTTGAAAGTGCAGAATTGGTTTTTGCAAGCTTGCTCGGAGTTAGTCAGTCAAAAGGACCAGTCCATTTTAAACAACTCATGAGAGAATGATCTTTAACCAAAATGTATGAGAAAAAAGCTGTCAGTAAAACTGTTAAGTGGACAAGAACACAATCTGTAATCTTTCTACTTTAAGAAATGCTGAAGAATCTAAAAATTCCTAGTTTGAGCCCCTTCATTTTAAACGTCGTGTTTACTCTGTCTTCAGAGATTATATAGTTTAAACATATTAGTTCATGATCATTTTATACTTATTAAACAAGTTAACTTAGCTAGAATTCATGATCATTTTATACTTATTAAACAAGTTAACTTAGCTAGAATTTTGGATATTTTGAAAATTCTCAAATTCTTTTAAGTCCTTTGGGTTTACAGTAAGATTCAAGTCATCTGTATTGAATTCATAATTTAAACTTCAACATATCTCCTAACTACCCCTTCCTTCTTACTTGTGGGCATCTTAGTACCCCTTACATAAGCTGTATTCCTTCTAAGGGCTTACATTGAGCTTTTAAATTAAATAGCTTGAGAATTTCTTGTCATTTGGGTCAAATTCTTCCCCCACCCAACATTTCTATCTCACAAGATTGATAATATGATATATTGAGATTTAAAGAAGGAAGGTTTGGTGGGTAGGGGGTGGTTAACTTATAACCTCTTCTTACTTGAGCAGAAAGATATTTGGTATTCAAGAAAGCCATGTTTTTAAGACAGCATGTTTCCTCCTCTTTTTTCAGTTTTATATATATTTTACATCATTCTTCCTTTTTGTACATAGAATACTTTCTTCTCTCAGGTGTAGTCCCCATAGAATTCGCACAACCAATTCACCTGTGCATCTTTGCCATAGTCCCTTGTGCTCTTCCCTCCGCTGTTTTGATTCCTCTCCTTCCTCCTTCCCTGCAGAATGTTTCCTCCTCTTAAACAATTTCTTGTTCCATTAAACATTAAGGTGTTGTAACACACACTTACTAGTTGAAATGTCTCTTTTATTTGCTGTAACTCTAAAACTGAACTTGAATCAGAAAACTCTGTTGGAGTTCTTATCACATCTCAAAGGTGTCAGTTTTATTAATTTTAGAATGTGAGGATGTGAATGTGACAAAATAAAACTAATAGGTACTCTTTAGAAACTTAAATTAAAATAAATATTTTACAAAGCTAAGCTGCTTAAATTACTAGATTTTCTTATAGCCATAGAACTTGTTACAGATTACTTTTAGGAGTGCTGATTTTTACTTTTTTTTTAGAAAGAACAAATGTGAAATAAGCTGTAAAGTATATATGAATGTGCTTGTGTTCCGACTTCTTTATTATGACATGAAAATTTTATACTCTAGTATGTTTTTTAAACTAGAAAAAGTATTTTATAGGAAAAAATTGTATAATTGTTAATTTGTTGTAGCCTAAATAATAATGCCTTTAAGAATGGATTACTACATTGGTAAAATGATATGAAATACTACATTGAACTAAGGTTAAGAATTGAGTATATATGATTTAATAAAATGTTCTTCAACATTGTCTTAGTATGAGTTCTTTATTGACTGGTGATTGAAAGCTTTGTGTAAAGAATACATGCTTGTGTACTAGGTGCTCATTTATGACAGATTTGGACAAGATATCATCTCTCCTCTGCTATCTGTGAAGGAACTAAGAGACATGGGAATCACTCTGCATCTGTGAGTTTTAGCTTATTTCTAATAATGACATTTGTTTTCATATACATTATTAAAGAATTTCATATACTTATCATTTTAAAAATATGTTTGATTTTAATTATGGTTAAATTTTTCTGTTGCTTCTAAAGATTTTCAACATTCTGTTTTCCTACTCTTGGAGAGATGCATGTTCCTCCTCACTTTCCTCCCACCATGTTTCTATGAAAAATGGGAATAAATTGATGAGTGTTATGGCTTCTTGACAAATTGTCCCTTTAATCAAAATGTAATGACCATCTCTGTCTCTCTTTACTTTGTTAACTTTGAAGCCTATTTTATCTGATGTAAGTATAGCTGTTCCTGCCTTCTTTTTTGGTCCGTTTGCTGGTAGAACTGTTTTCCAACCTTTTACTTTCAATCTGTGCTTATCTTTTGTGGTTAGATGTGTTTCCTGAAGGCAGCAAAAGGATTCTGTTTTTTGATCCAATCTGCTACTCTGTGTCTTTTTATTGTTTTTTTATTGGTGAGTTTAATCCATTTACATTCAGAGTTAATAACTGATATATTGATGACCATATTCGCCATTTTGTTGGCCTTTTGTGATTTTATTCCTTCCCTATTTCTGTTCCACCTATTCATTCTTCTGTTGGTTTTGACTTTAGGGTTTCTTGTAGTATTTTTTGGAGTGGGGGTTTAGTAGTGGTGAATTTCTGGTGGAGATTTTTTTTTTGTCTGAAAAGGTTTTTAATCTTTCCTTCATAGAGGAAGGAGAGCTTTGCGGGGTAGAGTATTCTTGGTTGGAATTTGTTGGCTTGGAGTTTGTTAAATATGTCAGTCCATTCTTTTCTAGTCCATAGTGTTTCCTCTGAGAAGTCTGATGTCATCCTGATTGGTTTTCCTTTATAGGATATCTGTTTCTTCGCCCTTATCATTTTCATTATTTTTTCCTTGTCTTACTGACTGGGAAAAATTTTTTGTGCTCCATACAACAGACAAGGGACTGATAACAAAAATTTACAAAGAACTCACACAACTCAACAAAAACAAAGGAAAAAATCCAGTCAAAAAATGAGCAGAAGAACTTAAAAGACACTTCTCCAAAGAAGAAATGCAAATGGCCAACAGGCATATAAAAAAATGTTCAACATCCCTCATAATCAAGGAAATGCAAATAAAAACCACAATGAGATACCACCTTACACCAGTGAGGATAGTACATATTAAAAAAAAAAACAGGAAACAACAAATGTTGGTGAGGATGTGGAGAAAAGGGAACTCTCCTACGCTACTGATGGGCATGCAAACTGGTCCAACCACTATGGAAGGCTATATGGCAGTTCCTCAAACTGCTAAAAATGGATCTTCCATAAATACCCAGGAATAGCACTTCTAGGAATCTACCCAAAGGACACAAATACATTAATCCAAAAAGATACATGCACCAGTATGTTTATTGCAGCACTGTTTACAATAGCTAAGTTATGGAAACAACCCAGATGCCCAAAAATAGATGATTGGATCAAGAAGATGTGGTACATATACACAATGGAATACTATTCAGCATTCAAAAAAGATAAACACATGCAATTCGCAGCAACATGGATTAGAAGGGATCATGCTTGGTAAAATAAGCCAGAAAGAAAGAAAAATATCAAATGGTTTCACTTATTACAGGAATTTAGGGAAACCAAATAAGAGATATTCAGCAACGAGCGGGGGGAGGATAAGGGTTCAAAACGGGGGAGAGGGGAGAACAAGGGACTATGGTGATCGTTCACGGGTGAATCGGTGGTGGGTAACCCACGGGGAATACACTATAATGTAAGAGATACAAATAATAGTAAATATTTATTTAAAAAATTTTTAAATGGGAATAAAAATTGATTTTGACTATAGTTAGTTCTCATTCAAGGAGAATATTAATAAAAGAGAATGTCTTACTCTAAGAGCTGATAGAAACATGACAATTTAAGTAGAGGAAATGTAGATCAAAAAGACTAGGACTTTAATATTAACACTGGTAGGAGAAAGTTGGGTTAACTAGCTGATTAATCACAGCCAAAACAAAGTCACTGTCCTTGAACCTGTGAACTGGTGTGAGAAATACTGCTTTAAATTATCTTTTTAGATAAGTGACTAAGAAAAAAATTATTTTATGTTCTTTATATCTTTTAGGCTTTTGCACTCTGATCGAGATCCTATTCCAGATGTTCCTGCAGTGTACTTTGTAATGCCAACTGAAGAAAATATTGACAGAATGTGCCAGGTAATGAGTTCTTATTTTCCTGACAAATGTGAAAATATTTTTTTTAAAAAAAGCAGTTCTTGTGTTTAGTATAAACAATCAAATTCTCTTACCTAGTTTTCCAGTTTGATTTTTGAGACCAGCTTTGAATTTAAATAGCCTGAAGGAGTGAAAGTTTTTTGACTGAAGGAAGATTATAGTGATAAGATATACCTAATTGTATTAGCTTTAAAATTCAGGAATTTATTTTACTAAAAGATAGGAAGTCTCAGTATAGGAATTCCAAGTAAGTACAGCAACTTTATAAAGTAATTAAAGATTCTGGCTCCTCCTATCTTTCTGATCTATCATCTTTGTCAGTTTTCACTGTTTTGTTTGTTGCTTCGTAGATGCAAGGTGGTTGGTAGCTGCCGGTGTAGACCTCACATCTATGTTCAAGACAAGCATAAGCGGGAAATGCACAATGCCAATACTGACTGTTTATTTTGATCAGAAAGTTAAACTTTCCTAGCAACTACCAGAAGTCTTACATCTGTGTCTCACTGGGTTAGAGAGACTGTAAAGCTAATATTTAGATAGTGTGTTACCATCCCAAACAAAAGCTGGATTCTTTAGCATTGAAAGTGGGTGAAATGGGGCCTCCCTGGTGGTGCGAGGGGTTGAGTCTCAGCACTATGAAGTTACCACCTGCCACTGCAGCACGAGTTCAATCCCAAGCCAGGAAGCTGACCCACATGGCATAGCAGACCTCTCCTGTCTCACCCACTTCTCCCCTCAGCAGTGTATTTCAGCAGATCTGCCTATTCTGCTCCCCACTCTGTCTCTGGTGAATCCTCTTACCTGCCTGCACCACTGGCCTACACACTAATTGCATAAATAAAAATAAATCTTTAAAAAAAAGAAAAGAAAGTGGGGGAAATGGACATGGGGTAAGTAGCTAATGTTGTCTGCTACAAGACGTAAATCTCTTTACCTGAATACTTCCTGACTATTGAATCAAATTACTACTTATTGTGTGTATTTTGTGCCCTGTGTTGCTTAATAAAACCCCTATTCCTCTTAACGCTCATAAACCTGTGTATGCCCTTTTTAAGGGAAACTATTTTCCAATCCCTTCCTTTGTCCTCTTTTTACAACAGCTTCATTGCAATATAATTTGCATACCATACAATTCACTTATTTGAATTGTACAGGGTGTATAGTTTAGTGGATTTTAGTGTGATCAGAATTGTGCACACATTACTATAGTCAATTATAAAACATTTTCGTCATCTCCGAAAGAAACCCTTTCTTTAGCTCTTATTCTCCAGTCCTCCCACCTCCATTCCTACTCTACTTGTTGTCTATTTTGGATATTATGTATGACTAGAATCATAAATGTGGTATATTTGTTTTATTTGCATCTTCTAAGATTTTTAGAGTTTTGGCTCTTACATTTATGTCTTTCATCTTTCTTGTTAATTTTTACATATGACATGAGGTCGGTGTCCAGCTTCATTCTTTTGTGTGTGACTGTCCACTTGTCCCAACATCATTTGTTAAAGAGGTTATTTCCTCCCCAGTGAATGGTCTTTGCAACTTTGTCAGAATTAGTTGACAGTAGATACTTGGTTTATTTCTGGAATCTCAAGTCTGTTCCATTGATCTCTATGTCTGTTCTCATGCAAATACCACACTGTCTTGGTTACTTTTGCTTTGTGGCAGATTTTGAAATTGGGAAATTTAAACCAACTTTGTTCCACTTTTTCAAGATTATTTTGGTGCAATTAATGGAAAATAATTTAGGATTAACTTGTCCATTTCTGTAAAGAAGTCACCAGGGTTCTGATAGGAATTACACTGACTCTAGATCAATGTGGAGAGATGCTATCTTAACAGTGTTTTGTGCCCAGTGAACATAGGATATCTTTCCATTTATTTAGATCTTTAATTTCTTTCATTAGTGATTTATAGTATTCAGAATATAAATTTTGATTCTTTTATTAAATTTATTCCTTCATATTTTTTGATCCTATTGTGAATGGAATTGTTTTGTTAGTTTCATTGAGAGGATTTTTCATTTCCATTTGCAGATACGCAGTTGATTTTTATGTATTGATCTTGTCTCCTACAACTTTGTTGAATTTGTGTCCTTTTGAAATGTCTCTATGATTCTTTGACCACTTCTGGAATAGTAGGATGCTCCAGTCTCTTCTTGTTCTTCCTCTGTCCCAGCCCAGGATTCAACCATTTATCTAAGGAGCTCTGGTTGCTTTCTGTAGAAAATGGTATTTAGAGAGCAGTATTGGGCCTCCCTGGTGGCACAAGGGGTTAAATCTCAGCACTATGAAGCTATCGGGTGCAGATCAGCCACTGCAAGCACAAGTTCAGCCCTGGCCAGGGAGCTAACCCGCATGGAGCAGTAGACCTCTCCTGCCTCATCTGCTGCTCCCCTCAACAGTGTATTTCAGTCAGTCCACCTGTTCTTCTCCCCGGTCTGTCTCTAAGTACCAAGTGTACTCATTGCCACCAAGATGTCACACTCTTATACCACTTTAATGAACAAAGCTAGGAAGTATATGTATGTACATATGTGATTGCACATACACTTTCATATTTAATTCTATAAATATCTGTATCCACCTCTAGATAGATGGATAATCTCCAAAATAGTTTTATTTTAGAAAGAGAGGATTCGTTCTAATTTTTTTTTTGTCTTTATAAATTTGTCATTCCTTTTTCTGATGGTGAGAAGTATGGCTTCCAATATCTTCAACATAATTATTTTCACAATCTTCTCAGTCCCTAACCCCTTTAACCAATCTCCCAACCTTTGTTCAACCACTGCCCTTTTCAGTCACTTTCCTTACAGGCTCCAACACCTTAGTTTTTCACAAACCAGATGCGTCTTAAAATTCATGGTGTGTTAAACTTTATTGGCAGTGCTACTTTTTCTTAGTGTTGCATAAAATAATGGTGCCTCTTGCAATCGATTATATTTTAGATTTGAGGAAATAAAGGTATTTTTAATATGTGTTTGCCTAGAGCTTAATAAAAGAACTAAATTTAATAATTTTCATAACTTTAAATTATGCTACTCTTACATGATTGAGAAAGAATGCTTCTGTAAGTGAACATTGAAATAATGATATTTCTGTGCACAGAGAAAGAAGTATTTGTTGTATGGTCACATGATCAAAGCAACAGATGGTGATGATATCTGCCAAATATAATAAACATTTCACTATGTAAAAGAGCCACTTCTGGATATATTTAAGAAGAATGCATATATATGCTACTTCAGAGCAATCTTATGCAATGTTGTAATTAATAAGATTATATTGATAGCTTTCAATGTGATTAGATTGATTAATAGTGACCATTTTGGGGCCTCCCTGGTGGTGCAGCGGTTAAGTGCTGCGCTGTGGAGTTGTTGGCAGCGGCAGTGCTAGTTCGACACCCGGCCGGAAGATTCCCGCATAGCACGGCAGACCTCTCCTGCCTCGCCCTCTGCTCCCCTCAGCAGTGTATTTCCATCCATCTGCCTGTTCTGCTCCCCAATCTGTCTTTGGGGAACCCTCTCGCTGCCCTATGTCTCTGGCCTGTACCCCAACTTGTATGCATAAATAAATCTTTTTAAAAAATGATGACCATTTTAATTTAATTTAAATAATTCTAATTATTAAAATAAATATCAGTTACATATCCTAAGACAAGTTGCCAGTACTACTTTTTTTTCTTGGCATATTTTGATTATCATTTATATAACCTTATTCATCTTATCCTCCAAAATCTTGTTCTTCTAGTATCTAAAAGGTTAGTATTCGTGGTCATCATTTATACTATTCTGTAAAAATGAAGTATTCATTGTATTTATAGGATCTTCGAAATCAACTCTACGAATCATATTATTTAAATTTTATTTCTGCCATTTCGAGAAGTAAACTGGAAGATATTGCAAATGCAGCATTAGCAGCTAGTGCAGTGGCACAAGTAGCCAAGGTAAGAAATTTTGGTTAGTTGATTATTACACTTTGTTAATCTAAAATTTAATCGTATTCTATAACTTGTTAATTCACATAGATGTCTAATTCACAAAGAACTAAAACAACCTAAGAAATACTTAATCTTTTAGAAAGAGTTCTAATAATATATAAATTATCTTCAATGTGAGCTAGACAAAATAAACCGAACCTACTACTCAGTGAATTTGAAAGACAAAAAGCAGAATCAGTTTTGCTTTAGACTGAAAATAAGCATAATTTTTATCTCAGCTGAGTTCAGCAGTTGTCATAAATTGTACTCAGAACATGTTGACATTTGTTTAATCTGTAAATGCTTTAATCATCATACTATCTCTACATCTTTCATTAGAGAAAATCCAAAAAGGCTATGTTGCATAATATAAGAAAAAAGGAATTGACAGCAGGCTAGCAACTATACATCATTGTCACTCTTAAGTCAAATTTACCTTGTTATAAATAAATTTGTAAAGTCTAGTCCTGGTTATGGTCCTGTGTACCCTGTGCTTTTTGAATTTGAGCAAAACATAAATGAAAGGACCTGTGAATGATAAAGGGCAAGTAAAGGACTGTGAACAACCATGCATTTACTTCCTATTTTTTCCCATTGATTTTTCTTCATAGATTTAGATGATCCATTGCTACTTCTGAGTAGTTTTTGAATCGTACTATGCCTTGATGTCTTCCTCTTTCAAAATTTATCATTAATTTTACATAAAATAATAGGAATGGTTTTCAACTTGTTTTATTAAATCTAATGTATATCAAGTAGTTTTCATCAATTTCTACTCATTTGTGTTTCTAAAGAATAATTTAACCATTTTCCCACTTTATAAAAAGTTCTTGGTGGACAGAGTTACTATGTTTTTTGGAAAAATGTGATGTTAAGGTGAATGTAAAAAAATAAATTGTGTTTTTCCCCAAAATAGATAGCAGTTCGCATCCAAACCACAATTTAAGTTTTTGTCTTCTAAAATTTTGTATTCTGAAATATTATTCTCTTCCTTGACATTTACCACCCAAAGACTTGTTTTTGATTTTAATATTAACTCCTCATTCTTGCCCAATTGGGCAATCAACGTGGTATGATTTTTACTTATTGAATATAATTTTCCGTTTTCACCACTGGCAGTTTAAATGTGCTCTCAATATGGCTGTATTCTAAAACTAATGTATAAATCTTTCCTTTTTCTAGGTTTTTGATCAGTATCTCAATTTTATAACTTTGGAAGATGATATGTTTGTATTATGTAATCAAAATAAGGAGCTTGTTTCATATCGTGGTATGTAAAGATGGAAATACTGTAATTATTAACCAAATGAGTGGTATATTATAAGAAAAATAGTGAACACGTTTCATTGTACTCCAGAATCAGTTTTATGTACAGCAGTAGAGATATAAAAGATTTTAGAAAGCACACAGAGTGAGGTTTGACTGAATTCTGTCAAATATAAGTAATATTCACTAAACCTGTAAGCTTACTGAAATACCAATTCTTTGCTCTTTTAATTATCCCTAAATCAAATTGCTTGAAAGATTCAGTCATAGCCAATAAGACAGTGTTTTAGTAGTAGGACTCAGTTAATATTTTAGTACTTTCACCTTGGAACAGATTAGAACACTTAGAAAGTTGGCTAATACTGTTAGTTGTCACAATCAGGTAATAACAAGGAATAACTACTGTATTACTGGTATGGGATGAAGTATAATTGCCATTCTCAAATAGAGGCTATTAGATTTCCTGATTCTTATACCTTGTTTATGCTGTTTTGGGATTGAGGAATGGTGTTTGGTTAACTGCTGTTTAACCATCTCTGAAATTTGTATTCCTAACTTTGGTAACTGATCATCCCTGGAATACAGATTAAAATTAGCAGGCACATACATGTGCACACACCCAGACTGCATTATATTGTCTGTGTTGAATTACTTTTTTCTGGTGACAACCCTTAAAGTAAGATCAGCCCTCTTAACATTTTTAAGTGTGCACTACAGTATTACTGACCATAGGTACTAAGTTGTAAAGCAGCTCTCTAAAACTTACTCCCTTACTTAACTGAAACTCTGTACCCATTGATTAGCTAAGTTGAGTATTTTAAAGAAAATTGTGTATATTGAAGATTGATTAGCCATTTTGGTGAGGTAATTAATTTGCTACTTGAGGACTGAGATGTTTTGGGTTGACTAGAATTTCAGTATTATGTGAGGCTTGCATCCCCCTAAGGGTACATTTGGAAGTGTGTAAAGACCTTTTTTTACTGTCATAATTACCAATACTGCTCGTAGCATTTAGTGACCAAGGACTAGGAAGGCTAGATACTCTGCAGTGTATTAACCTAGTAGAAACTATTCTGCCCAAGGTGCTGGTATCCAATTATAAAGCACTAGGCCAGATGGTCAGCTCCATCAGAGAACATAACATGAATCTTTCGGTTTCACTGAGTTCCATAGCTTACTTTCTTGTTGAAATTAAACAACATTCTTAAAAGAATATATAAGTATATGTTAAATTGCCCATGCAAGAATTTTTGCCAGTAGTTGTCTATAATTTAGTTGAGTTTTTAATTAATTAGCTGCTTATTTGAAATACATATTTAAAACCTAGTTTCCTTTAAACCTTTAAACTAAACTTACAAATTTTATTAGTGGATTCAGTTACATAAAAACAAACACCTTTACTTTTTGATCAGTTAACTCAGATTTAATAGACTGAATTCCAGTCATCCTCATTTTAATAAGCTTAGCAGTTTTTTAAATTCCCTTAAGCAGGTTAAATTGCTTCAGTATATTAAATTTTCTTAAGTACTTCATATATGAGGAAGAGGCAGATTTAAAAATCCAGTAATTTAAATAATTCTGAAAAATAAACTTATCAGCCTAACTTTATTTAATGTTCAAGTACTTATACATTAAATTTTTTCATCTCTCAACCCAAAAAGTCTAAAAATGTTCATTTTAAAGTGTAACTCAATGATTCATATCCCAGGCTATCAACAGTGTAAATATAATAATATTAATTATAAGCATTAATTATATATTAATAATTATATATTATAAGCATATATAATTAACCATGTGATTAATTACCCATGTTCTCAATAATGTAATAGTATATTGCTTTTATAAGCATTTGCTGTGTGAACTCATTTACTCCTTAGAATAACTTTGTGATGTAAGCAGTATTATTTCCACTTCTCAGATTAAGAAATAGGACAGCTATTAAGTAACTTGATGAGAAAATGGCAGAAATAAGTTATGAAACCCAAGCACTCATTTAAGAGTTAGTGCTCTTAGCTATTCATGTGCTTTTACTGACAATCTGAAACAGATTGTTCCTAAACATAAATATGTTAAAACCATGGTTTTGATTTGTATCACCTACTTTCCATGGATTAGGGACTTACTCAGTAATTGAAGAAGAGTTTTCTTGTTAGACTCACAAGACCCATCTCAGACAAATCAGATTGTTATATCCGTTGAGTTGAAGTTATTGTTGAATAGTTTTAGAATTGGTAAGCCATTGAATAATTATATAACTACACCTATCATTCAGAGGTATGGAAACTGAGCTGTCAAACCTAAGGACTGGAGGCTTCTGTATAGATTTTCTGTAAAAGTGGTTGACACAACCAAGTATTCCCCTGATTGGTCTTCTCTAAATTATATCTTTATGCCATTTCTGTCATCTGATTGGATCGATGGCAGCCTGCAACATTAAGTGTTAGCACATTTCCCAGTCCAGATTTCAATTGCCCGGTTGAGTTCTTTATTATTGTTCTATGCTCTGCATGGCCAGTATTTTCTTTAAATATGTTGACATATCCAGTTGGATGCTCTTGTCTCTCATGCTGACACATATTCTGTTGTTAAATTTAGTATTTGTTTTCACATACAGGATGTTGGCAAATTAAAATATGTAGATAATGTTTTAGATAACATGTAGATATTTGTTCCAATAACAAATATCTACAAACTCTGGACCCTGGCTATTGTGGGAGATAAGATGAATAAGGCAAGATTTCTGTCTGTCAGAGACAGTCTTTAAGGCAATAGTTCCTAAAATGTAGCCCTATAAATCACCTGAGGTGCTTGTCAAAATTGCAGGTTTCTTAGAATTATCCCAAATGTATTGAGTTGAATCTGGGGAAAGAGCTAAGAGTCTTTTTTAGTAGCTTCCAGAGAAACTTCTTGTTCTTTGCTCCTATTTTTCAAGTGATTCTTATATCCACTAAAGTTTGGGAGCTTATATACAGTCAAAGAGAACAGAAAATACAAGTCACTTATAAAAAAATGATATGTGATATTGATCTTGTCATAATTGATTTACTTTGTCCTGTGCTGGTGGTAATCAGGTAAGATCAGTAGTTCCTTGAGGCCACCTGGTGTTTGTGAATAAAATTATAGGATACAATATTTATTGTCCGATTTGCTCTGATAAAACTTTTGAATAGCTTAGGTGGTGAGTATTTTTTCCTACTATTCATGGTACTGCTTTGATTACAATTTTTAATAGATACTTGTTCACATTAAAAAATTTTAAAGCATTAAAACTCTAGAGCATATAATACTGAGTATTACAAATGATATCAAACTATGTATTGATTGGTAGTTTAGTAATAATTTTAAGGGTTTTCAGATAAGATACAAGTTTTAGTCACTCTTTTCTTCTTTATCTATGTTATTTTAGCTATTAACAGGCCAGATATCACAGACACAGAAATGGAAACTGTAATGGACACTATTGTTGATAGCCTCTTCTGTTTTTTTGTTACTTTGGGTAAGTTTTCATACCTTTCTGGTTATTTAAAGGAAATTACTTAGCAACTGATTGTAATGATCCCTCTTTTAATCTGGATTGCTACACACTTTTTGTCCAGAGTTGGGATAAAATATAGATACTATGCTATATAAGACCATAATTCTTCTAATAATTTGGTGTCATTTTCACTATTTTTTAATTGTAGTTTGGTTTCTTTTAGCCATTCACTCTTAAGTTAGCAGTTAGCACATATATTGAGTTGTTTCTTTAAACACATTTGATAGTTGTAACTTTCTAGTACGTTGTGTGATTGGTTTGGTGGTGACTTCACTTATGTGCCTATTAATTTTCTTTTAATGTATCATTATGAAAAATGTCAAATACACTTCTAAATAGAAGTATCTATGCCTGTGAACAAGGCATACTCCCAAAACGCCAGAAAACACTACATTTATATATAATATTAATCTACTGTATTCTCAAAGTTTTAGAGTATAAAAAGTTATATCTACATTGTGTTTTATACCTAATGCTCTATTCTTTAGTTCGTGCTTCACTGTTAGACCTGTTTAGAAACCTAATTGTAGTTTTGAGAAAATTAAAGAGATACCATGCACAGTTTAAGATACAGACAGAACTTGAGAATTTGTGTGCAGATTTCGAGATTCCCCCTTCCATAGATTTTTCCCTTTAATTTACTGCCCTGAACTTTTGTCTTTGATTCGTCCACTCAGTAAGTTTTCTGTTTTCTACTTAAGATCATTCTCCTGTGTGCCATGCAAACTTGAAAGTACCCTCACAGGGAAAACTGGTGAAAAATATATCTTACCTTTCAAGTATGTCTTTCTCAGAGTTTTACCCTCTTCCAGTTCCTGGCTGATTTTGATTGCTCTCAGTGCCTTCTAATGGGGCTATCTTTCTTCCTTCCTTTTTAAGAAAGCACATATATACAACTTTTAATTGTCAGACATATAATTAATCTTTGTATTTTGCCATCTTACATAATCTCCAACATTTTGTAAGTGCTAGGGTTATTATGGCCACTAAAGGTTGTTCAGGCTTGATGATAGCTATGCTTTCAAGGTAAGGGTAGACTGAAAAACAGACATCTTAATAAAGACCACTATAGTCTTATTGCCACCTTTATGTAAAGAGTGCCAGATAGTGATATTTTTAAAAGGAGAATTTGAACTTAATGCCAATTTCACATGGGTTGATAACAATAAATTGTCAAGTGGAAAATAAAGTTAAGAAAAGCATCTGTACTATCCTATTTCTGAGTTTATAATGCTATATGTTGCACTTATTTAGACTATGTGTAGAAATAATATGAAAACATCGTATCTAATTTTTAATGGAGATTATTTTGTGTAGTTGAAATCAAGAGTGTTAGCTTTGTATGTTTCTGATACTTAAATTTTTATGACAAAGATATGTAATAAATTTGCCATTACAAGAAAACAAAGGTGTAAAAAATTTACTGACATTCCACATTTCTGTTTTTGTAGTTGACCAAGCATTTTATATAAAGAATCTAAATTGCAAAATTTTAGCATATTAATATTACGTTATTTTCTTTGTTACCTGTGTTTTCAGTGCAATTAGATTTTTTCTTTTTAGGATTTAGTCTTTGTTGTTAAAGCTTTTTTTAACGTGTAAGTGATATTAGTTTAGATACACAACATGATTATTTGATATTTGTATACTTTGCAAAATGATCATCACAGAAAATCTAGTTAACATGCATCACCATACATGGTAACAAAATTTCTTTTCTCATCATGAGCATTTTCAAGATCTGCTCTCTTAGAACTTTCAAATATGCAGTACAATAATACTGTAATAATTATATAGTTAGTAATACTAACTGTAGTCACCATTCTGTTTATTACATGCCCTTGACTTATTTTATAACTGGAAGTTAGTACCTTCTGACCCAATTTCTTCCGTTTCCCCCATCCTCCCCAAACCCCAACTTCTGACAGCTGCTAATCTGTTCTCTGTATCCATGAACTGATTTTTTCATTTTGTTTTGTTTTTAGATTCCACATGTAAAGTGACATCAGAAAGTGTTTGTCGTTCTCTGTCTGACTTACTTCACTTAGCTAATGCCCCCAAGGTCTATTCATGTTGTCTCAATATGGAAAGATTTCATTCTATTTAATGACTTCTATTTTTTTATACCACATCTTTTTGTCTATTTAATCCATCAATGAGCATTTATGTTGTCTCCATATCTTGGCTATTGTAAATAATGTGCAGTGGACATGGGAGTATATATATCTTTTCTAGTTTGTGTTTTACTTTAGGTAAATACCAAAAAGTGGAATTGCTGAATCATGTGGCCCAAGGGGCTGGTGACTGATGTGCTTCTCCCGCTGGACGAATCTGCAGAACACCCTGCTAAGAAGATTAGTGCAGGGGGAGAAGCACATCAGTCACCGGCCCCTTGGGCCGTTATACCCACAATTTTGTTTTTCATTTTTTGAGGATCCTCTGCACTATTTTCCTCAGTAGCTGCACCATCTTATATTCTCACCACCAGTTCGCAAGAGTTTTCTTTTCTCAACCTTCTCACCAACATTTGTTATTTCTTGTTTTTTGATAATAGCTGTTCTGACAGATAGAAGGTGGTATCTTGTTCCGGTTTTGATTTGCAATTTCCTGATGATTAGTGATGATGAACATCTTTTCATATACCTGTTGCCTGTCTGTTTTGTCTTCTTTGGCATATCTACTCAAATCTTCTTCCCATTTTTAAATAATTTGTTTGCTATCAAGTTTTGAGTTCTTTATATAGTAGCTCCTTATCATATACATGATTTGCAAATATTTTCTCCCATTCAATAGGTCATCTTTTCATTTTGTTGATGCTTTCCTCTGTTGTCTAGAAGCATTTTAGTTTCATTTAGTTCAGCTTATTTTTGCTTGTTTCTTTGGCTTCCAAGTCAGATCCCAAAAAACCATCACCAATACATAATGTCAAGGAGCTTCAGTGCCTATATTTTTTTTCCCCTAGGGCTTTTAGGGTTTCAGATCTTCCATTAAAAATTTTAATCCATTATGACTTAATTTTTGTGTATAGTATAAAATACTGTTCCAGGTTCATTCTTTTGCTTCTGATTGTCCAGGTTTCCAAACACCCCTTTTTTTTCACCTTTACTGATATAATATTGGTTTATAACCCTTTGTATGATTTAGGGGAATAGAGTCACACCTCATCAGATATATTTTATCGCCCCACCCTCACTATCCAAGCACCCATAGTACTTTATTAAACATAGACCACTGTGTTCCCTCCTATCTTTGTTCCTACCCTCCTCGTCGAGTAGTCTCAGTTCTGCAGTCATGTTTTTAGGACTTACTTTGCTTTAGTTTTGTCAGTTCCTTTGTGGGGTTTATTAAAATTGTTTTTTATTTGTTTTCTTTATATTCCACATGAGTGAAATCATCTGGTATTTGTCTTTCTCCTTTGACTTATTTCACTTAGCATAATACCCTCCAATTCCAACCATGTTGTCACAATGGGATGAGTTAATCTTTTTAATAGCCAAGTATTATTCTATTATGTAGAATATGACATCTTCTTCATCCATGGTTCTATTCATGGGCATTTATTTAGGTCATTTCCATAACTTGTCTGTGTAAATAGTGCTTCAGTGAACATAGGAGTATATATATAACCCTTCAAATTAGTGATTTTTTTTTTATTCAGGCAGATACCTAGGAGTGCAATTGCTGAATCAGATGGCAGATCTACTTTTAATATTTTTGAGGAACCTCATACTCTTTTCCATTGGGACTGGATCAGTCTACATGTCCACCAGCAATGTATGAGGGTTCCTTTTTCTCCACATCCTCACCAAATTAGATACTTCTGTTTTATTTGAAATGGGCTATTCTCACAGGAGTAAGGTGGTATCTCATTATGGTTTTAATTTTCCCTGGTAATAAGTGATGTTGAACATTCTTTCATGTGCCTGTTGGCCATCTGTATGTCTTTAAAGAAGTGTCTTTTTAGCTCTCCTGCCCATTTTTTCTTTGGGTTCTTTGTTTTCTTTCTTGTTAAATATATGAGTTCTTTGTAGATCTTGGATATTAGTCCCTTTTCAGATGAATGATGTACAGATGTTTTTTTCCTATTCAGTAAGGTATCTTTTTATTTAAATGATTCTTTCTCTATTCAGAAATTTTGTAGCCTGATGTAGTCCCATTCATTTATTTTTGCTTTTGTTTTCCTTGCTCCCACACCATTTATTGAAGTCTGTCCTTTCATCATTGTATATTCTTCACTCCTTTGTACAATGGTTAAACTTATAGGAGTAAGAAAGAAAATTAAGAGGTCTAGTATGTTGATTAGATAGTCAGTTAAGGCCAGCTTTTAGGAATATTTTACATTATGTGAAGAACCAGTTTTCTATTATCTTTAAATTTATATTTTTTAAAAAGTCTATAACTTGAAAAGTAAACAAAAAATAGCATTACTAAACTGCTGAATTAGCTAAGCTCTTCTTATTCTTTTAAGTCAAATGAATGTGAACCCTTTGAATAAAAAGGAACTTGACTCTGATATTACCTGTAAGGCATCAACATGATATTTTAGTCATTCCATTAAAAAAACTCCTGTCACAAACTAGCAGGCAGCTATAAATCGGAGACATTCAGCAGGGGAGGGGGAGGGAGTAAAACAGAAGACAAGAGACAATGGTTATGGTTCATGGGTGACTTAGTGGTGGAAATTATATGTGGTGGAAATTATATGGGGCCTGCTCCTACTGAGAGGAGCAAGCAAACTGTATAAAATTGAATCATGAATACATATATATATAAAAAGCCTTGTCACACTCATTGGCCAACATCATATAAAAAGTTTTTCGGAGTCCCCAATGCTTTCTTTATCAAAGGGAAAAAAGTCCATTTTTGAAACCTTGCTTATAAATTTTGAGGTTATAAATTCTTTTGTTTGTAGCCTGAAATTCTATACATCTGTTTGTTACTTTTTATAAGTAGCTATCTTAATTGCTAAGATATGAAATTATTACTAACATCTATTGTTAAAATAGGTGCTGTTCCTATAATCAGATGTTCAAGAGGAACAGCAGCAGAAATGGTAGCTGTGGTGAGTTCACACAAATATCCATTGGGGATAAATAATATATCAGTTGATTTCTATAAGCACCTTAGGTAGTTTTGTTAGTATTTAGTGTATGATTCCTACAGGTCATATATATATATATTAAATATAAAAGACAAATATTTTTATTTATGACTTTGGGATTACACCAAAAATAAAAAGTGATCACTGGGAATTTATAATGTGATGGCGTAAAATGTTTTCTTCAATGTGCTATTTCAGTCCTGTTTCTTTTTCAGTAAAATGAATATTCCTTCTCTCTCCAAGAAGAGTGTAGACAAGTAGATTCCCCCCAAATCATTTAATAGTTAACTTCATTTAGCGAATATTTATTAACAATCATAATCATATTGAAAATGGTATAGTGCATTTTGTTTTCCCACTGTATTGGAGTAAGATAATTTGTGTAAATTAGGCATTCAAAAATTTGCTTAAAAGTTAAAAAAACGAGGATGGTGTCGTAAGAATCTCCCTGCTTTGCCCTGGGGAGAGTGAACTGAGAGATGTGCAGATAGGCACTGGATGCAGAGGATCCTTCAACATGGGGCAAAACTGGAGTGCCTTGTGATAACCAGGGACCTACACTAACTGTGTACAACAGAGGAGATGCTGAAGAAATTCAACTCTGGGCAGCAAAAGCAGGAGTGGGGGAGAGGCTTCTGCCAGGATGGAAACCGTGGTCATGTCTGTACCTATAGAGGGCAAAACTGCTTATCGTGGATCTAACCATGGACATAAAAGTTAGATACTGAGGTGAACCAAGTACAAGTCACAACTCCTCCTTACCTATTTCCCACAGGAGCAGGTGAATAGGAGGACTGTATGTGAGGATGTGTTGGAACATGCCATGGCTCCACTGAAAAGTTAGTCCGAAGACTGCAAAGATGCCAGTCTGAAACCCAGAGAGGAGTAGTAGCAACAGTAACAGGCACAAGCCAGCTAGCAACCGATTTGTTCTTCCTGACATATAACGCCATCTACTGGTAAAGTGGGAGCTCTCCACCCTTAATATTTAGAAAGCAAAGATGAGATGAAAAAACAAACTGCAACCTGAGTTCTCAGAGGAATACTGCACCACAGAAAGAAAATAGATTTCCAGGGCCCAACCACAAAAATAGGAAAGATCTTTTTTTTCCTATCATAATTCAGTATTGCTATGGTAAAGAAATTTAAAGAAATGGAAAAGAACACAGAAAAGCTCATCAGAGATAGACAAGAAAGCTTTGAAAATAATCAAATGTCCTGCGATATAAAATTAACAAACAGAAGGTCAAAATTAAAGTTTTAAATAAGAAAATAATAGATATACAGGCTGTAAAAAGATCAACAGAAGAGTTAAAAAAAAATCTGGAGAAAGCACATTTTCTGAGGCTAACATTACCACAATAACTAATGCAAACAAATACAACACACACACACACCCCAAACCAGTTTCCCTAGTGAAGAGAGATGCAGAAATGCTCAACAAAATCTTTTAAACAATGAATTAAACAATGAATTAAAAGGTTCATACACCATGACCAAGTAGAATTTATTCTAGGAAGATAAAAATGGTTCAACATCTGAAAATTAGGTAATTTACCGCATCAATAAAAGGAAAGATAAAAATCACAGTACTGTACCAATAGATGCCAAGAAAGCATTTGAAAAGATTCAACATCCATTTATGATGTAAAAAACTGGGGATATATCCTTTTGGATTAGTGTTTTTGTATCCTTTGGGTAGATTCCCGTGTGTTCATTGTGGCACTGTTCACAATAGCAAAGGTATGGAAGCAACCCAGATGTCCAAAAATAGATGATTGGATCAAGAAGATGTGGTACATATACACAATGGAATACTATTCAGCATTCAAAGAAGATAAACACAGGCAATTTGCAGCGACATGGATGGAATTAGAGGGATCATACTCAGCGAAACAAGCCAGAAATAAAGAGAAAAATATCGAATGTTTTCACTTATAACAGGACTATAGGGAAACCAAATAGGAGAGAGACACTTGGTGGGGGTGGAGAGAGGGGGAGGATAAGGGCACAAAATGGAATAGAAAAGGACACAAGGGACCACAGAGATGGATCACGGGTGAATTGGTAGTGGGTTACCCAAGGGGAATACAAAATGTAAAAGATATAAATAACAATAAAAATATATATTTAAAAAAAAATTGGGGATAGGTGAAACATCCCTCAACATAATTTAAGGCCATATGGCAAACCCACAGTTAACATCATTTTCAATGGTGAAAAACTGAAAGCTTTTCTACTAAGATTTGGTACAAGACACTGCAGGAGCCAGGGTTGTGTCACTACTGCAAAGGATTTCCTGTACATAGAATAAAAATTGTCAACAAACTGCTTGTTAGTGAAATCAGTCCTAAGTTACAGTAGAAAAGTCTTCAAGTCCTAGTTATGATGTTATTGAAAAAGTAGGAATTATAGTATAGAAATACTAAAGAAAATAAAATTAGATATTAGAATGCTTTTTTGTAAATAAATTCCAAGTTTTAGGTTATGAAATTATCATAAAGTTCTATGAGACTTAGTAAAGAGGTAACCTAAAATTTGATTTTTCAGAAACTAGATAAGAAACTTCGGGAAAATCTCAGAGATGCAAGAAACAGCCTTTTTACAGGTGACACACTTGGAGCTGGCCAATTCAGGTATTGTTGGTTATTATACTTACAAAACTTGAAAATGAAACATTTTTAGAGTTTTTGGTTTTTATCTGATGGAATACCCTTATAATTGAAATCTGTTTCTTTTTAATGATGCTTACTAATCAAAGTTTGACTCCAATTTTTCTTGAAATAGAAATGGAATATTTTGTTTAATTTGCCTTCTTTTGGTAGAAACTTCTACTTTGCCATTTTATCATCTTTAGGAGAATTTTGTGTTTTCATGACTGTAACAGTCAGAGTCATAGCCTTTCAGTTACCACTAAGTCTCTTGGTAATGGAAACAAAAAGCGAATGCAAAACTTCTGATGCTTCTATTTCTTCATATATTAAATAGTTTCCATTTTTTCATTGAAATGCTAGTAATTTAAGTTTGCAGAGCATTTGTCATCATTAGCATGTCTGGCATGAGAAGATAATGCTAAAGTTAATAGCTGCTTAATTATTACTGAAGTGCTAAAAAAACCAACATATGTATAGTTTGTAGTATATGTATCTGCTGAATATTAAAAATTATGGACAGTTTGGAGTTGAAGTCAAAAAAACCCACACAAATAATTGAAAATTACATCTACTGGAATGGACAGTATTTTAGAAAATTAATTTTTATCCCCAGGCTTAGGTAAATTAAGAATCAAAGCCTGTGTAAATAAACTTTTTACTCAGAGTAAAACTTCCCTCCAGAAATAATTATTTTACAGTATCCTTCCTTAAATTTCAAGTCAGTTTTTATGCCTCCTAGGGTCTACATACTATTCTTATAATTTAGCATTAATGCTAACATTGTGTTTCAATTATTTGATCACTGTGTCAGCTCCCACATTATTTTAAGCTATTCTGTGATTTCATTGTTTATCTTGTGTTCTTCAAAATGTACCTGATTAAGTAGAGCAGAAATACTAAATTCTCACCTAATATTTTTTAAACAGTAGCAACCACTGTGCCATATCTTACTAAAAAGTTTTTTTAATAGTATTTTGACACAGGTTTTAAAAACACTATTTTATTTGGATAGTTAAAAAAATTAATTTGGGGTCAACAATCTTGTTGAACTATTGTTAAATACATTTTAATCTTATTGTGGGGTAATGATCCTCAACCAGGAGCAATTTTGCCTTCAGTGAGACATTGGTAGTATTTAGAGACATGTTTGATTGTCACAACTGGGTAGATGCTTCTGGAATGCATTGGGGTGCGTGATAGGATGCTGCTAAAATCACATCCTACAACCCCCCCATAACAAGACTATGTCATCCCAAATGTCAGTGATGCCATGTTAAACCCTGCTGTAGACTGTCCTCTGTAGCCTTCCACATGGTCTGGAATAATAACTGATAGGTAGCTGAGGGGGCCACTCCTACTTTTATTGCAGTCTTATAATAAATACCGATGAACGATGCCACTGTCCTACACCTAGTAGAGTGTAATGAGCTACTAAAATTACAGGAGAAATTACAGTTAATATAATCAGATAGTACTGCCTTTGAGGATTAATGTGTACTGCATAATGCCTCTAATTCGTATAACTTGGAGCCACGTAGCCAACTGACTTTGTGCCCAAATGCACAAGTGTTTTCTTGGAGTGATTTAAGTGTTTTCTCTCACTTCTGAATTGTAATAATGTAGTTAATATATAAAAGTATCTGATAAGTGAATAATTATATACCTAGGTACCATTGTGGCACGTTTTAGCTATAATGGGATAGGGATTCTAGAACCTGCTTTTTTGAATATGTTTACAGATAAACATAATTTATGAAACATTTGTATAAATTTATAAGTCCTACTTTTCTTGTTTTCCCAGAAGCTAAACAGGGACTATCCTTTTCTCACTTTTTTCAAAATGTGAATTGAAAATCTCAGTAGAAGCAGCTTATTCTTTCTGTGATAACTAAATATTAAGCTGTAAAAGTATTTGTATAGATTACTTTCCTTAAGAAAATTTCTTAAATAAGACTTGAAATATAGCATTATACTCAGATAGTCTAAAGCACTACTCTGCTAACTATGCTAAAAAATAATTTTAAAATGTTGTATTATGAAATGTCAATATTATTTACATCACAATGGCACATACTGGAAAGTTAGAAATATTTAGATATATACACTAGTATAAGAGTTATATAAATTTTTTTTACATATATATGTTTACAGCTTCCAACGGCCCTTATTAGTCCTTGTTGACAGAAACATAGATTTGGCAACTCCCTTACACCACACTTGGACATATCAAGCCTTGGTGCATGACGTACTGGTAAGAGGCTAAATATACATTTATTAATAAAATGTAGTAGCATTTAGTGGTCTACTTAATAGGAAATTAGCATGACTACAGAAACACAGAAGAGAAAAGCGGAACTGAGAAATAGAACAAAAAAGTGATGGGTTTTGGTATTACTGGATGTGGATGTTAGATTTGGTGAGAGAATAGTAAAGCATTGAAGTTAAAAGTTACAGTGTTATGATTTCTAAATTATATAGGATTAAACGGTGAGATTGTGAGCATTGATGGAGAAAAAGGAATGGAGGAAAATGAGTCACTTTTTTCATAGTAAATAAATATGTTCTTCGTGGGAGAAAAGCTATTAACTTCTCCCTTTTTGCTGGAAATCAAGTATGTCTTACTATACTATATGTTTTCTGAAATAATTCCACATATGTAATTTCATACTTAATGCAAAAATTTCTCTCCATGCAATATTATATTCATTTACTAAATATTGTGTATAGCATATGATATATACAGATCAATCAGACACACCCCTAATCTTCAAAGGCAGTGGGAAAAAATAGGTACACAAATAATTTCTGTACAGTACACTGTATAATGAAACCAGAAAAATCCCTGTTTGGTAAATAGAAAAGTTGAGACACCAAAGTTAAAGGAATTGAACCTAAATCATTGGCTGTGCCAAGTCAAGCACTTTAACAGCTCCCATCCTAAACCTCTAATGATTATAATATATAGTGATGTCATTATAAATAAAATTGCCTAAAATGGCATATAGATAGTTGAGACATGCAATAGATGGTTTCAGTTTAATAGTTTATTTCCTTAAAACTCAGATTTTAACTATGAAGTATTTCTCTAAATAAATTATGTTTCAGGACTGCTGATCTTGTGACATTCTATACACTTCTCTATCTTGAGTTCTGTGCCATCACAGACTTTGAGATGAGGGTCAAGGAAATAGTAGTCAACTCTAATTCATTAGAGAGGGCAAAGGAATTCAGGAACTTTTGAATTAAACCCTGAGTAATGGAACTTAGAAACTGGTTTTCTGAAGGTCAAATGAGAGACTGGAGAAGAGGAATTTAGTTCAACTAATTTTAATAATAAAGCAAATGAAATTCCTTCTTCCTGAAGTTTACATTCTAGTAGGAGAGAGGCAGTAAATAAACAAAATACGCAACATTTCAAAAAGTGGAAAATACTCTGGAGGAAAATAAAGTAGGTAGTAGTGAACTGGTTTGCAGTTTTAAAATAGGAAAGGGGCCTCCCCATTGGCACAGTGGTTGGGGCTGTGCTGTGGAGCTGTCGACAGCGGCGACGTGAGTTCAAAGCCCGGCCGGGGAGATTCCTAAATGGCACTGCGGACCTCTCCTGCTTCACCACTGCTCCCCTCAGCAGTGTGTTTCCGTCGATCTGCATGTTCGGCTCCCCATTCTGTCTCTGTTGAACTCTCTGGCCAACCCTCTGGCCACCCCACACTTATGGTCTGTACCTCAGCTTGTATGCATAAATAAATAAATCTTTTTTAAAAAAAGATAAAATAGGAAGGAACTCATTAATAAAGCTACATTGAGAAGAGATCTAAAGGAGCTAAGTTAGTGAATTATGTAGCTATGTGGGAAAACAGCATTCCTGGCAGAAGGATGCCTAATATGTTTCAATGATGGCAAGGTGGCCAGACCAATGTGATGCTAGGGGAGAGTAATAGATAAAAATTAAGTAAGAATATAGAATAAGACATTATAGGCCATTATTAGGCCTATGACTTCTAATTTGAGAGAAATGAGGAGGCCACTTGGAGTTTTAAGTAAAGAAGTGACATCTGGAACACGTTTTAAAAGTATTGCTTTTGCTGCTATGTTGAAAACAGATTCCTTGGGAGCATAGAAGAACCAAAGAGACTGATGAGGAGACTAGTGCAGCTATCTTAGCAAGGGATGATGATGTCTTATACTTAGAGGGAAGTGGTAAGGGTTGTGATAATCTATTGAATTTAGAATGTAGAATTTGCTGATGAATTGGATATGAGCTCCAAGAGAAAGAGAAGAGTCAAAAATGCCTGTAAGGTTTGGATCTTTGCCAGTGGATAAATGTTATTTATTGAAAAGGCAAAAACATGGCGGAGCAGTTTTGGAGGGAAGATCAGATGTTGAATTTTGAATTTGTTAAATGTGGGATGCCTATTAAATATGCAAGTGTAGGCCTCCCTGGTGGCTCAGCGGTTGGGCGCTGCGCTGTGGAGCTGTCGGCAGCGGCAACGCGAGTTCGACGCCCGGCCGGGGAGAATCCCACATGGCTCGGCAGACCTCTCCTGCCTTGCCCGCTGCTCCCCTCAGCAGTGTATTTCTGATCTGCCTGTTCTGCTACCCGCTCTGTCTCTGGTGAACCATCTCGCCACCCCACGCCTCTGGCCTATACCCCAGCTTGTATGTATAAATTTAAAAAAAATAAAAAAGTAAAAAAAAAAATACGCAAGTGTAAATATCAAATAGGTAATTAGATAGGAGTCTGGAGTTCAGGAGAAAAATCTGGTCTAGAGAAGTAAATTTGGGATTATTATCTATATATGTGATATTTATAGCCAAGAGATATGGTGAAATCACCAAGGGAATGAGTATAGAAGAGATCCAAGAACTTGAACTCCTGAATAATTTCAACCTTTAGAGGTCAGAGAGGTGAATAAAAACTAGCAATGAAGTATTTGGGAAGAAGCAACTAATGAGGTATGAGAACTAGATCTTTGTTGTTTTGGAAGCCAGTGAATTAAATCTTTCAAAGAGGAGACAGGAATCAGCCAAGACACATGCTGAGGACCAAAACGTCACCATAGAATGTGACGATGTCATGGTTGTTAGTAACTTTGGTAAGAGTAGCTTCTATAGTGTGGCAAAACACTGGAGTGGATTTAAGAGAGATTGAAAAGAGGCAAGAGAGTGAATATAGATTAAAATTAAGAGTTTTGCTATACAGGAGAGCTGAACAAAGGGGATTGCTGAATGGAGATCTGATGTCAGAAAAGATTTTTAAATGAGAAATTACAGTATGTATATTGGAATCAAAAGAGAAAAGTAGATAATGAAATAGATGAGTGTTCTACAGGTCTGTGGGAGGCATTCAAGACTAGAATGATTATAGACCAGTATTTTTCAACCTTGGCATTCTTGACATTTTGGAGTAGATGACTTTGTTTTGTGGGGGTACTATCCTGTACATTGTTGGACGTTTTACAGCATGCCTGGCTTCTACCCTCTAAAGGCCATTAGTACTACCCCATTTGTGACAACCAAAATATCTTCACACAGTGTCAAATATGCCCAGGAGATAGGCAGAATTGCCTGTTATTAAAAACTACTGTTATAGGTTGGTAATAGAAGTTTCAAACCTGGAGTTGTTTCAGAGAAGACAACAAGTGAAGGACCTTTCTCAACCCCAGGTCCAATGCATGAGATGTGTGACAAGTTTTTTTTTTGTTTGCTTTTTTTAAAAGATTTATTTATTTATGTATACAAGAGCTGGGGGTGTAGGCCAGAGGTGTGGGGTGATGAGCGGATTCACGAGACAGAGTGGGAAGCAGAATAGATGGACTGACTGAGATACACTGCTGAGGGGTAGCAGCAGGTGAGGCAGAAGAGGTCTGCTGCGCCATGTGGGAAGCTCTCTGGCTGGGGCTCAAACTTGTGCTACTGTGGCTGCAGATAGCTTCATAGTGCTGCGCTTAACCCACTGCGCCACCAGGGAGGCCTGACAAGTTTTAAATAAATACGATTTTGCAATATGAAAATGTTACAGGATGTAGCCAATTATACAAACAAATAGAGCAAGACAGTATAGTGAACATTTAGAAAAGATGTTCAGAATAGGATATTTTGCTGAAGTCTAAGTATGAGTTCCAGAGGATATGACAGAAAGGTTTCAGGAGTCAGGTAAAAATGAAAGATGAGATCTGAAGGGGGGTAGTATAAAGTCATAGAGGGATTAATGGTCATGATGATATAATACTGATGGTTTCAAATTAGATTTGGTTGGTGGGCCCAGACAATGGGGTGGGAGTGAGCGGAGAGGGTCTTAAAACTGCATATCAGAGGGCATGATCTCTTTACGCCTGCCAGTGGTATGTGGGAAACTGTATAGAGCACTGAGATACTGAGCTTTCTCATTCCTGAACTTAAAGTAGTCCTGGAGGAATTTAAAGTACATGATGCTTTGAATGTTAGATAAGACATCTCCATTATTTCAGTGTAAAGGAATACACTGCATTATGGGAAACAACTTGGAGCAGAGACTTCCCCAAAACCTTGAGGTTTTCACTGAGTGAAATTTCACAGACTATGAGATGAGATTTGTGACCTGGCCTTATATTATTATTTCCTACTCTTTGAAATGAAAATATCCTTTTAAAAATGCAAGGTAGTGACAGTAGATAGTGTGGTGTTTGGGGTTTTTTTGTTTTGTTTTGCTCTAATCATCTTCACTTAACAGAAGAAAATGTTGGCAACCTTGTTTCTCCAAAGAATTTAATTCAGCATTTGTTATGTGCCTACTCTATACCAGATATTGTGCTAGTCACTGGAATATGAGGGGAACAAAGCAGATGTGCTCCCTGCCTGCATGGAGGTGTAATGGATCCCTGTGAACATTTGGGGGTGTTTTTGTTGTTGTTGTCGTTGTCATAAAAGAGAAATGCACACCTCTAATTTTTTTGACTGGATTCTCAAATTCCATCTTACACTTTTAGCAGTCTTTTCTCACTAGCATCATTATTGGACTATTTAGAGTCCTTAGGAATTTGTCTCTTTGGAAAGATGAGTTACAATAAACGTCACAATTTACATTGATTTAAACCTCTTTATTAATGTAGTTTCTAGATGTGTAAAACTATAATTGAGATATCATAATTTGCAAAGTTGCCATCTTTTGATTGTATAAGCTGCAGTTTTGAAGTTTCTTCTAAGCTGTAAAAGTTATTAGTAATTATACCCATTATCTCCACAAGATGGTGTGTAAGTTCTAGATGGGAAATGTGAACTTGAAATTGTAGCTTGGTATTTATATTAAATATCTTTGCCTGAAATTCTGGAAAACTGATAATATTTATATATCAGACCTTGGAAACAACTATTAAAATTCATGCAGCTTCAATATTTGCCAGAAAGATGTTTGTTTTCATTAAAATGAGAAACAGACATTTTGGTGAAAAACTTAGCAGTATCCCTTTCTTTTTATGGGACTAAAAAGCAAGTTAGTAATTTGAAAATTCATGACTTTTTAAATTGTATCTTAGTTGTGGGAGGGGTGGATCTGATTCTTCAACTACAATGAATAGTTTCCCTCTGGCAAAAGGATAGACATATCATCTCAGTATGTCTTTTACTGGACCTTTGTTTTTGAAAATCTTGTGTACCCTTTTTGTGCCTTTCACCCTCTACTACTGACTCTTACTTGAAACTTTAAATCAGCATTTATATATGCTAATATACGTAGGGACTTTATAATATAAAGTTTATTTTTTCTAGCCACTCCAAAAAAAGAAGTGGTTTTCAAATTAATACATACTTTTAAAAAATTAGAAAAGCATTTTAGAAGCAGACATATTCTTAAAGATGTGTGATTGCAGTATAATAAATGCCTACCTGTAGTTCAAAGTTACATGCTCTAAGATCAATGTTGATCTTCTAGTGTTTAGTAACATAATTTCGAAAGCAACAATATATTGGACTAGTTTCAAGCATTTGCCCAAAAGTCAAAAGTATTGATACCAATTTTTAGAATCAATGGGGAGTGGGATTCTTGGGTTCACTCTGGGAAAGGTTTCACCAGAACTCCCCTTTCAGCGGCACATGGCGAGTTTCTCCATGACACAGAGACATTAGTTATGTTTAAAGAGCAGGTTTATTAAGAAAAGAGAGAGAAGAATAGAGAACACTTGCATAGACACAAGTGGGTAGGAAGAGCTGCCCCAAAAGGGACAGGCTTGCTAAGAGAGGCCTGCATGATTGCAAGCAAGCAGCCTTGAGGAGAGCTGCCATGCTGAGGGAGGTCAGCGAAGAGAATGCACGGCATGGTACAGGTCACAGGCAGGTAGGAAGGCTGCTGCCCTGCGGAGGGACAGAGTTGGTGGAAAGAAGCACCTGCATAGTCACAGGTGGGCCGGAGTGCTGCCCCAGTGCAGAGATCACACTGATACAGTTTTCTCTTTGGGAGGGGCTCAAACCTTCCAAGAGTGGCTTGTTAGTTGTTAATCATAAAGTTGTTAATCAAAAGGGGCCAGAGATTGCCTTGGCACTCCTTACACTCCCTATAGTCTCTTATACCTGCTTGAAGTGATTATGTTAATCCCTTCTACCCCCACCTCCAACTCTTGGCATTGGGTCTGCCAGGTTCTGATATTATGATGCCTACTTTAGATTTTCTTTTCTTTCCTCCATCAGTGGAGGAATGTAAATATTTACTCATTTAATACTCATAGAGTGTTCAAAACTGAACAAACTAGTTGTTTGTGGGAAGTTCCTACTGAAAGTGTGTAGGTGATGTTAAAATCCAGAAGACATTCTTAGTTTCATTCATTTTTTTAAATTTACTGTTTTTTGTATATTTCTGTATTTATTACTGTTTCTGAACTTGGATTAAAATTTAAGGGCAAAAAGAGTATGTAATATTTACTATTTAGTATACTTACTATTCCCTAATCTACCTTTTCCCCCTATGTCCTAGTTGTTTGTAAGATTTTGAGACATTTATGTTATTTTTATGATGGAGCATCTTACAGTTTCTTTTTCAATTAAAGGATTCTTTAAAATAATCTGACTTACTTTCCCTTTTTTGTCTCTGTACAACTTATTTTTCCTTTTCTCATCAGTAACCAAAGTTCAGTGACCTCCCTGCTGCATGATAGACTTACATAAAAATAACGTAACTGTCCAGTCCAGTCAAGGAGCAAAAAAAATTCACCACACGCCCCTCTGGGTTCTTCTAGACTGGCAAATAAACTTGCGTCAGAGATTGATGAGAAAAAAAGACATGGAGACATCTAATAATAACATGCATACCTTCCATATACTGAGGTATGACTGAGTATCTAGCCCTCCTAGCTTTAGATGACATCTTAAATAGCTTAGCTTGGAAAAAGGAGACTGGAGGGAAGAAAGGGGGAGTGAGGGTATTTACTGGAAAGAATAAAGGCATTTCTCCCTTCTCCTAAGGGGATTTGAACTCCAGGGCAAGACCCTTCCAGAGAGAAGTTTAGCTATAAACATCAAAAAGCAACTTCCACTCATCTTTTGGAGCCCCTCCCTGAAATAAACCTCTTGCCAAAGATATGTTTTGGGGTGGCAGATGCTTGCTCCACTGCAGTACCACCTTTGAAGCTTCTTAGGGTGTTCCACTATTCAGATGTTTAGATGTTATTTCATAGAACCAATCTCTCTGTCCTGATTAGTTCAATTAAACAATTGTGTCCAATTTCTGGAGGCTGCTTTGTGGTGGATCCAAAGTTAAACCTACCTCATGTAAGCAATTTCTATGAAAACAATTGAAAAAGAGGTTAAAAATTGAAGCAAACCACAAGTCCAATCAGGAATCCTCATAGAAACCAGTCGAGAAGATTTCTAGGTTTTTGAGAGTTGGAAGAGATTAAATTTTTTTATTCTCTTTTTATATTGTCTCTAAAATTTGGTATATATTTTATACTTAAATTACATGTCAATTAAGACTACTCACATTGCAGGCCTAGGCACGTGGGACTAGTGGTATCTGTTGGACAGTATATTTCTAAATCATTAAGACCCAAATTCTTTACTAGTTTAGAGATTTCAATAAAATGCTTCTGAGCTTTGTATCACATGAAGACTGGTAACAGTGTTTGCTGTGGCAGCAGTCTGTGGAGGTTTTCCAGTTCATAATTCCAAGAGTTATATAAACAGCTCTAGTAAGATTGAACATGCTTATTAGTGTGTGCCTGATATTGATTTGTATAGAATACCTTGGCCTGAATTAAGTTGGTTAGGTTGTCCTACATATTCTAAAACAACCTTCACAGAGCAGTTTTTGGTTTTTTGTTGTTTTGTTGTTGTTTTCGTGTGTGTGTGAGTTCATTGTATTTCTTTTTCCTTGTCCAGTGATGATAGACAAGACAAGAACTGTGCTCATCATACTCACAAATTCAGGGTAATGAGACCCCATCTCAGTGCATACTTCATAATTTCTACGGCAAGGAGCAAACGAGTTGTATTTTATTTTATTTTTTTTTTTTTGTGGTTATATACAAATTTTTTTTTCCATTTTTTTTTATTGTTATTTGTGTCTTTTACATTTTGTATTCCCCTTGGGCAGCCCACCACCAATTCACCCGTGATCCATCTCCATGGTCCCCTGTATTCTCCTCTCTTCCATTTTGTGCCCTTATCCTCCCCTCTCCCCTCCCCCACCGCTGAGTGTCTCTCTCCCACCCGGCCTCCCTATAGTCCTGTTATAAGTGAAACCATTCGATATTTTTCTTTTTCTTTCTGGCTTATTTCACTGAGTATGATTCC